>JAJOZX010001749.1:0-60000 GCA_023014485.1 Bathynomus jamesi | reverse complement strand
CTACTCTTCATAATCATGCTAACTGAGATACTTAGGATCTCTACAAACCGACATAAACAGAATCTACAAGAGGACGGAAGACAATAATATGAAGTTTAACACCGAGAAATTTCAGCTATTACGGTACGGAAAAAGAGAAGACCTAAAATCCGTGGAATATTATACCCCAAATGGACAGGAAATTCAGAGAAATTCCAGAGCAAAAGATTTAGGAGTTGTAATGACAGATGATGCGAAATTTGAAACACAAAATAAGATAGCAGTAAAAAGAGCAAAGAGAATAACGGGTCAGATATTGAGAACCTTTAAACGAAGGGATAGGAATGTAATGATTCCTCTACTGAAAACCCTGATAATACCCAAATTGGAATACTGCTCGGTCCTAACATCCCCATATAAAAAAGAAGACATTAGACAGCTGGAAGGGATCCAGAGAAGCTTCACAGCCAGGATCAATGGGTGCAAAGAACTAAATTACAGGAAAGGTTACGCGAACTAGACCTATATTCACTGGAAAGGAGAAGAGAGAGATACACCATTATTTACACTTGGAAAATAATGGAGAAACTAGTCCCTAATCTTACTCTGAACCCTATAACTCCCCAAACAACGGTGGAAAGTAGAAACGGTAGACTGTGTCGTATTCCCAAATTGAAGGCGAGACAGGGAACACCTTTAACCCTGAAAGAAAATAGTTTTGTAGTGAGAGGACCAAAACTGTTTAATAAGTTGCCCAAAGACCTAAGGGACACGAAGGGAGTTGCTGTGGAAATCTTCAAAAGAAGACTAGATGCCTGGCTCAGAACAATCCCCGATGAGCCGGGCGTACCTGGCTATGTGAGGTGGAGAGCAGAAGAATCCAACTCACTACTTCACCAGGCCAACTCGAGAGGAGGGGCGACAAGCTTGACCTTCGCGAAATGAGAAATCATCGCGCGAAACCTTTGTAAGGTTGTAAGGTAAGGTATATATATATATGTATATATATATATATATATATATATATATATATATGTGTGTGTGTATGTATGTATACACACACCTTGGTTAATCTTGGTTTTGCTTCCGCCCGAATTGTTCATTCTGACGAAGGTCAAGCTTTTCACTCCACCTTAGACTTACAGTTTAACGTGGAATCCGAACCACGCTTCACCAGCAGCCCAGCACCTTAAGCGACGCTAACCACTACACTACCGAGTGGCATAATATATATATATATATATATATATATATATATATATATATATATATATATATATATATATATATATATATATCTTCTTCTGCAGCTTAAATCCCATCTCTATATGGGGTCGCTGTTCTTGATGAGTCTCCTCCATTCTCTTCTGTCACGCACCATATATATATATAATGCGCATATATATATATATTGCGCCTCGGAGCAGTAGTGGTTAGCGTCGCTCACTACGAATCCATCGGCCCCGGATTCGAGACCCGGTGACAGCAGCCGGCGCGCAGCAAAACCCAGCTGTTCATCCTTCCACACAATAAAGAAAGTGGTTGGTAAATAAATGAGTACTCTAGGTGGCCTAGTGGTTAAGACGCTGGGCTGCTGGTAGGGCGTGGTTCGGATTCCACGTTAAACTGTAGGTCTAAGGTGGAGTGAAAAGCTTGACCTTCGTCAGAATGAACGATTCGGGCGGAAGCTAACCAAAGGTTATATATATATATATATATATATATATATATATATATATATATATATAATAAGAACGAGTAAGGCGACAACATATAATAGCGTTTATTTCTGAAGAATGTAACAAAGATTTAGGCCTTTTTCAAATCCGCACCTCGTACGACCTCATTTTACCGCGATTACCTCAAGCAGGCGCCTCGTATATACTTGTCCTATCTTCTGGATTCGTTCTTTCGTTAGTTGTGACCATTCTTCTTGACTAAATACCTCCAACTCGATAAAATTTTCATGGCCCACTCGTTTTAGATCTTGCTCATGCAGTGAAGGACGTTCGATGACAATGAGGTTCACGGACTATGAAAGTAATTTAAAAGCTTTGATTTTCCTCCGTCCCAACCATTTTACTGTACATTTGGTATGTGTACTTCGGATCATTGTCTTGTTGGTATAGCCAGCCACGCCCCATCTTCAGCTTCTTCACCCGAAGGCAAAAGGTACTGATACTTTGTCGAAGCCGTTGTTTCATCAATTTTAACCAAATTACCCGTACCGGTAGATGATACACAGACCTAAAGCTTGATCGAGCCGTTACCGTGCTTCACTGACGGGATAGTTTTCTTTTTGTTAAATACTTTGCTCTTCTTGCTACAAACAAGTCTCTTTTAATTGTAATCGAGATGTTCTATTTTGGTCTCACGAGACTAGAGCATCTTATTCGAGGGAGCTTGAGAAAGTGCGGTTTTGTGATGGGGACGTAAAAATTACTTTCGTCTTTTTTTCAACCCTCCCATGTAGACAATTCTTGTGAAGCGTCCTCTTAACCTTTGACATATGCACTGAGGTACATGTTATTTAAAGCTCAGACTGGAGTTGCAGAATTCTTCGGCCACAATAATTTGGTAGGTTCTCGGCGACATGCTGGACAGTCTTCTTCGCAGCTTCCGGGGGAATACTTTCGTGGGCATCCAACAAATTTGCTTAACATTGGCTTAGAAATTGAGACTTTCATTCATGAATTGCTAACGTGTATTTATAGATTATATTTAATACATATTTCTAAATATAAACTTTGCTGCGAATAAATTACGAATGATGTCTCGTGATGTATTCGTGCACAGAGGAAATTTCACGCGTTACTGATCCGTCGAAGGGTCAATAACCTTTTATGTGCAATTTTCAAAAGCAAATATCATTAATTCTATATAATCTTCATTTATCTCTACTTAATATTTATTATTATAAATATATGACAATACGTTTATCTATATATATATATATATATATATATTTAGTGATGTAGCGGATGTCATTTTTTTCACATCCGCGGATGCGGATGGATAAGGATGTTTGATTTCAACATCCGCGGATGCGGATGCGGATGTCTACATTTTCGTTATTTTTTAGGATATATTCGAGATTTGTTGTGTTTAACGTATATAATAAGTTATTATATAGAGAGAGCTGTAGCTATAATGTAGTATAATTGATTAATTGTACAATAATTGCTGTACTTTTCTCTGAACATATAAAATAATATCAAGCATCTAACTAATATAGAAATCAATCAGTGAATTCGTCTGCAAATAAATTCGTTATATTTTGTTGAGTTTCAGCCACAATTAGAAACCATAATTGTGTTACCAGGATGCGGGACGTGAACCCAACTCAAATGCACCCCACCGACCTCTTTCCCAAACCTCCACCCTTATAGAAAGAGATCTTTAATTAGCTTCATAACTATTTATATTAAGTTTAAAGTTTTATTAGGCATATTTATAAATGAGTAATTAAAATAAAGTAAACTAAGATGTTCATCGTTTAATGTTCAAACTTAATTATAGGAAGGTTATGCTTAAGGAACATTAATTTTTCTGCCTTTTCTGCTGCCAGTCTGTTTCTCTTTTCATCATATATTAATCTAGCACTGCTAAATAATCTCTCGCTTGGTACGTTTGTTGGAGGACAGGCTAAATGTTTCCTTGCAAGTTTACTCAAGTATGGATAGATATTCTGCGTATTTTTCCACCAACTAATAGGATTGTCACATGCAGCCAGGCGTTTTTCTTGGTGATAGCTCTCGATCATTTTTACTACATCTTTTGACATCGCGTAGGTCTCGTCATTGCTGCTTGATTCAAGAAACTGAGAGACAGATTCTGTGATAGATTTGCTTGTTGAAGGTGTTGGTTCTGTCACTGAAACTTTTATTCTTTTGGTGGGTGGCGAAGCGACAGATTCAAGAGATTGAAGCTCTTCAACTGCTTTGCCAAGTGATGATTTAACTCGTTCTAATGTACTAGGTGAAAATAACTTAGCTTTGTAACGTGGATCTAAGTAGGTTGCAAGAGAGTAACTTCATACAAGAACAGCCTCTCGTCTTGTCGCTTGCATCACTTTTGCGCACAATGAACTAGTTCTATTAATATAGTAGAATTTGATAATTTCCGCTTATTAATGACGTTTTATCTCAACGGTCCACATCCGCACGACATCCGCAGTCCAAAGTGCGGATGCGGACGCGGATGCGGATGCGAGAAAATGTGCGGATGTTCCGCGGATGCGGATGTGACCTACATCACTAATATATATATATATATATATATATATATATATATGCAAGAACCAAATAAATTCCATTTATCTTTCTGGAACCATATTTAACATACGATTAATCTCAATAATGGGAAGAAACAGGTGCGATTAAGATAAAAATAAGTCAATAAATCTCGCTTAAGAGCTCAATCAAAAGGATTAAAATTCGCATTACATAAATGACTCTCTTTACATACGATTTTTACAGTATTTTTAAGCGGGTTTTTTACAGTTTCTGTATTTTAATATCTAATATTTGGTATTACATCAACAACTCTCATATTACAGTTAAACGGTGACTTACCTTCGCTTACAGTTTAAATAATAAATAAATAAATATATACACAGGGTGATTCAAAAAATTGTAAAACTTATATGGAGCTTTATTTTTTACGTCCAATTTATTTTTTATTTGTAAAAAAATTTTTATGCAACCAGTGCTTCATACAGTCTCTACTTGCTGTTCACGGATAACTATCGATGTATGAAAGCGGTCAAACGTTGCTTCCAGAGCCCTAAAGTAGACCTCTGGTGGTATTGATCAAATGCCTGTAACAGAAAAACCCATAGAAGTGTTAAAAAAATTTTGAATCACCCTCTATATATATATATTATATATATAATATGCTCAACATGCAATTTATGTAATTAGGAAGGTAAATATGACAGTTGGTGGATGTTAATTACAGCTATTTGTCTTTCATTTCTCTAGTGATGACGATGGTAATCAGGTGAAACAAAGTTCTTACAATGGTATGTCACAAAATAATAATCCCTCATTTGTTAATGGACACCGGAAATTAAACTACACGCAATACAGTTGTGCTACAAATGGGCCTTCTTCAGGAGACATCTTAATATACGGAACACCATTTAGTGTATATATATATATATATATATATTATATATATATATATATATGTGTGTGTGTGTGTGTGTGTATATACAGAGGCATATGCATATACATACAGTGTATATATATACAGGGTGATTGAAAAGTCAGGTTACATAGGGAAGTACTGTATTATGTAATGATACAGGGGAATAGTCACATCACATGTTCGATATGGCCACCGTTAACGGCAATGCACTTGCGCAGCCAGCTAAGAATATCACATCAATGCGCTCCTCCTTCGATAACATCTCATAACTCATTTACCTACAAAGAAACAGAAAAGCCCTATGTAACCTGACTTTTGAATCACCCTGTACATAATTTCACCATTAAACATGTGAAATATATACATGAATGATAAATACCCATAATGAGATTAAAAAAAGCGATTCCAAAACCTTTCGTCTATTCAACAGTACATTCCTGACGAGGTGTACTGTTGAATACACGAAAGACCTTGGAATTGCGTATCTTTTTTTTCCTTTGGGTAACATAATATAACAACTAACATTCTTTCCAAAAAATGGCACATTTTGAAGTACTGTAGTTAATTTGAGTTCATCAAACTTGTTCGACGGTTAATCTAAGCAAAATTGTTGGCAAAATGTCGAAAAATTGGGGGTCGCAATTCATCATCCTCGTTATTTGAAAATTGCCACCATAGGGTCGACTAACCTGAAAAATGGCTTTTAGCCAATACAACGCTTAATTCAATAACAAACACGGGAAGGTCGTATACTCTCTCTCTCTCTCTCTCTCTCTCTCTCTCTCTCTCTCTCTCTCTCTCTCTCTCTCTCTCTCCTCTTCGTTAGGCATATGGGCTACAATCGACGGTTACGCGCCCTGAACTTGTTTTCGCTTGAAACTCGGAGGCTGCGCGGTCAACTGATCGAGGTTTTCAAGCTCTTACGCGGGTTCAACGATGTCGATTTTAGAAGTATGTTTAGTTTAAATGATAACCCAACTCGCAACAATGGTTGGAAGTTGGATTTGAAACGGTTTAGGACTAGTGTGTGTGGGAATTACTTTACGTATAAGATCTGTGACACATGGAACAGGTTACCTTCGGAAGTTGTGAACAGTTCCTCTGTGGATCAGTTCAAGAAAGGGTAGACGAAATCTTGCACACTATTTGAGTGTGTAAAGACATTTAGGACCTCAGTCTGCGGAAATTTCTTTTCCTATAAAATAGTTAATATCTGGAACCAACTTCCCTCAGAGGTTGTTTCCAGTCAAAGTGTAAATCTGTTTAAAAATAGGCTAGACAAAGTACTGAACACACTCATAGTTTAAGATTAAAACCTCAGAAAACTCTGCAGGAGTTCGCTTGCTCGGTGTCTCTGTGAGCAAGCTAAATATAGAGCTATTTATATATTCTCCACTTTCCTGTAAAATTTCCTTGGCTACTTTTCCAGGGTCAAGGTATTTTCTTCAACCTTTTTCCGTACCTGCCTCTGGCAGGGAGGGAGCGGAGGGTGGGGAGAGAGCCTTCTACTTTTCAATCCAGTTTTCTACTACTGCTAGGATAGTTGAAAGAAAAATAAACTTTCACAAAATTTTCCCTGGCACCCGTTGCCATTGGTACCTCCTCGGTATGGGCCGCAAGGCCTTTTGAGGTACTTCTTTTCCTTGTAACTCCTTGTAACTCTCTCTCTCTCTCTCTCTCTCTCTCTCTCTCTCTCTCTCTCTCTCTCCGTATATGGTTTTTAATGTTGTCTGTTAAGTCATATTTTAAGTCCAATGATTAATTATCCATGAAATACCGCTGAGGTGTGGATAGCTCTTTAAGAAACCTGTCATATTTCATATATTTAAGCAAATTCAAATTATCTTTTACATTTAGATCAAACCTAATGGCAAAATAGTAATTTATTTAGGAGTACGGTACAGAACGTACGGTACAGAACGATAAAGTACAAATTACAGTACGGTATAGAATGGTAAAGTACAAATTACAGTACGGTACAGGACGGACGGTAAAGTACAAATTATAGCATGGTACAGAACGGTAAAGTACATATTACAGTATGGTACAAAACGGAAAAGTACAAAGTACAGTACGGTAGAGAACGGTAAAGTACAAATTACAGTACCGTACAAAACGGTAAAGAACAATTTATACTAAATGGGATTCTTTTTTTCAAGTTAAAATGTCAGAGTATTGCAACCTGGCCCATCTCGTCGACAAGACCAAAACAGCGACACTCTAAAAAAACTAACAACCTAACTTAACCTCACTTAACCTAGTGTAATGTAACCCATAATAATAGACAGTTAACAAGTACTTTAATTTACTGTTTCAAATAAGATTTAATTTCCATTTGGCAAATACAGTTCATAGAGCATCTCGTGGCTCGATCGGTTAGGGTGCTGCCGTCCGGCAGTGCTGAGACTCCGTTGAATCGTGGGTCCTAATCCCAGTGCTACCTAGAGCTAGACGGTTGTTTTTTCTGTATCTTATGTCAAAACGAAGCGGTTGGCCGGCTACCTACAACTTTAATTGATTCGGGCTAAAGTAACCTGGGCTCGGGTCCCTACTCCCCTTCCCCTTCCTTGGGCGATTTGGGGCATGGATGTTACCTTACCTTCAATGCAGTTCATGTATTATACGTGAAAGCATTATGGATGAATTGAGGCGCGCCCTGCAGGAAGGGCGTATGTGTCAATATGCGTTTTGGCTCTTACGCCCTTCTTGCAGGGCGCACCTCAATTGAAATACTCAGTGGAGATGAACCACGTACAGAAATCTCGTTAGTATGTTCACCCTGTATAATATTCTTGACAGTAATGCTGCGAGCTGCATTCGTAGTCAATGAATTCGTAGTCAACGACGCTAACCACTACTCACCGAGGCGCATATATATATATATATATACAGGGTGAGTCAAAAGTAGCGCCCGATTTCTGTCAGTTGATTGTTTGTTTGTCATTTGTATTACAGTGTACAAGAAGTAGAAATAAATGAATGACATGTTTATCTGACCATTTATTCGGGGGAAAATTATTACGGAACTGTACCGGAACTGTATCTGCAAGACAATTATTAACAACATGACTTCCCAGAAAGAATCTGACAGCCGAAAAAACAGAAATCGGGCGCTACTTTTGACTCACCCTGTATATATATATATATATATTATATAATATATATATATAATATTATATATATATTATATATACTGTGTGTATATGTATATATGTACAGGGTGTCCGAGAAGTATCTGTACAATTTTTGGCTGTTATTAAAAGTCAACCATGAAGTGTAGAAATTCCAGTGTTGTCCCATTTTACAGAGAATCTCATTAAGTTTTTTCTGATACCACGTTTTGACAAGTTTTTTAGAAATGTACGCGGGTGACAGACATTGATGATTTAAAAGCAAGAATCACAGCTGCTATTGAGCGAATTGATGTGGATATGCTGCAGCGTACATGGCAACATTTGGAGTATCGATTGGATGTTTTGCGAATCACTAATGGTGCACATATCGAATGTTTGTAACAACGTTACTTTAATAAAAGAAACTTTTGAAAATGCAGATTCTAAATAATCTTGTTTAAGAATTTTACGTGTGTTATCAAGAATTTTATTAAAAGATGAAATTGTACAGATAATGTTCGGACACACTGGAATTTCAAAAAACTTGTCAAAACTTGGTATCAGAAAAAACTTAATAAGATTCTCTGTAAAATGGGACAACACTGGAATTTCTACACTTCATGGTTGACTTTTAATAACAGCCAAAAAATTGTACAGATAATTCTCGGACACCCTGTGTATATATATATATATATATATATATATATATATATATATATATATATATATATATATTTATATATATATTATATATATATATATATATATATATATTTATATATATTTTAAACACTTTATTGAAACCAAAAAGAGGAAAGAAACAACAAATGAAAATGAAATTAAGTAAAACCATATTTTACTGTTTATACGTCCAATTGGTCTGTCTGGATACCGTCGTGATCAACGCATAATTGCATTCGAGGCCAAGTACGCCGTGAAGCTTTTCGAAGCATTTCGGGCGTAATGGCTTTGAATATGTGAAGAATTTCCATTTTTAACTCTTCAACAGAGTGCCTGCGGTTGTGGCTAAGAAAAAACTACAACCGGTTATCACGAGTTGTGAGGTCGGAACTTCTAGGAGGACAGTTGAAAGATCCTCCTCGCCCAATCCACAATGAAAATTGGTTGTTGATGAGATTACGTACGTTAATCGCATAATGGGCTGGTGCACCGTCTCGTAAAGTAACGCTGTTGACGAGGTCCACTTTCTCAAGTTCGAGCATTAACCAATGAGACATCTCCAGATAACTTTGACCAGTCAAACTCACATCGAAAAAATATGGACCAACGATCAGTTACACCAGCCCACATTATAACATGGGGAGAGTGCTGTGCTATCTTTTCAAAGAAATAGGGATTTTCTTTCGTCCAGAAATAACATTCCGAGACCTCGTGCTAAGATATATGGCATATTCATCAGTGAACATGTTTCGACGAGAAGCTAAGGTTGGAAATTCATGCAATAAAATTTGACACGACTGCCACTGTTCATATCATGATCAGATAACTCATTGATAAATACGGGCCAATATGTGCGGTAGCCTTCCTTCTTCATCAAATGTCGCACAGAAGTTCTTGGAATATTGAACTAAGCAAATCATTTCTTAGTTGATTTCTTGGATTATTGAAGAACTGATTCCGCTAAACGAGCACTAACGTTCTTATATTTCTGCTGTCTCCCACATCATTTCGCATCTAAACAGATCCGGCTGTGAATGTTTTTTTTCCAGCTTATGTAAATTTGTCTCAGTCGGAGCTGCTTTATTAAAACGCATTGCAAAGTCTTCTCTTATATCATTATAAGTTTTACTATTACGTTCTTTTTCGTGAACCCAAACACTCACAAGAAGACGCTCCTCGATTGTAAAAGAACTTGTATCCGCCATGTTGAAGGCTTGACTAGCCTACGTCATTATGAAGTTTGTTTACATACCACATAGCCTAGACTAGGCTGAAGGTTATTATCCTAATATCCTAGGCCGAGTTGCTTCTCTTTGGCAAATTTGGGTGAATTCCGTCATAAATATTCTTTGAAACACATTCTTCATTTCTAAACGACCCGATCGCGACTTTCGGCCATCCATGTATATATATATATATATATATATATATATATATATATATTATTTTATAATCCCTCCGTCTATGGCCCTGGGGTGGTTCGAATCGACGGGGGTTCTGGTTGGGAGGCAGCAACGGATATTTTCTCGCGATACTTTTCTTCTATAATATTCTAATTTCTTTCTCTCGCTATAGGATCGACAGTTGTTAATTCTTCTCTAATATAATACTCTGATACTTTCTCATGGTACTAAACTTATCGACTTTACTGACTAAATTCCTGAAGAGAACAAGGCTCGAAGGAAAAGATAAAAAAACTTTCTTTGACTGTAGTTTACTTCTAAAATGTACAGGTAGTGCTCTGAACTTACAGGGGTAGAGGTTCGACCTCTTTCGACCATGGCTCAGGCCGGAATCTAAAAATTAAGGAGGCAAGGGGCCTCTGCCCCCTCCTCGCAACGAGGCTGCTAACAAGGGAGAGTTAATCGAAGTAATCGAAGTGAAGTAATGAAGTGACTTTTACAATTACATGCTTTATACATATAATCTAAATTTTGGGGGAATGCAGTTTGAAGGTTAAGTTTCCCCCCTTTTAAACACATTATCAGATGAAAGATTCCAAATAAAAATTTAAAAAAACAAAATAAAAACTAATCGTATTTTCGCCGAGTATACATTTCTGAAGGCGATATAATTTCGTAGTAGTACATAAGTACAATCTAAGTACATCAATGAGTACGTTGTAATTTTGGGTTTACAACAATTATGATTATAATTATGGATTAGTTCATATTCACTTAGTATCGTTTAATTACACCTCCATTTAAAGTACATTATATTATATTAAATTATTACATTTAATTACAATTTTATTAAAGTACATTACGTCGTTTACAATTCTTACAGTGTTTTTATATTTATATATGGTTATTATATATGGTTATTATATATGGTTATTAGTACAACACAAAGTACATCGGCACATACGAGATAATTTATATACAACATGACACACATGATTATAAGTTATAAATCTGAAATCAGAGGGACAGGAGGTCTTTCGTTTTTCAGATGTTCGATTTATGCTGATTAGCGGAATTCGACCACTCGCCTAAGCATTTAGGAATATCTTGCGAGAAATTAATTAATTTAAAGAAAAGAAATAAAAAGAATACATGTGAACGGATGTACAATTGTACATGTACGTAACGATGTACGTAATCATCAGGGGACATGTACGAATGCACAAGTTTTGTACACATATTGGTACGTAACACAATAGGTTGTGTGCGGAATATAGACATGCGTAAACATGAACTGATAGGTTGATAGGCATCAGTAGACAATAGGTAGGACACAACATATAAATAATGACGTATAGAGAATGAAGTTTTTTTATTATTATTATTAAAGAATTTACGGTGCTACTATAGCGTGATTCCTACCTCGATTCGGCGGTCTACCTTTTAATTATAGCTTCTTACCTTGTTTACTATTGCTTGTTTACATTCCAATGTCCATCGCCCTTGACGATTGGTTAGGTTTAGTCATGATATTTTCGTTAGTTTTAACGAAAATATCGTGACTAAACCTAACCAATCGTAGGTAGACCACATACTATAGTAGCACCGAAACTATTTTTTAAATAAATAAAATTGAATAATAAATAGCATTTTATATTTATTATATTTTCATTTATACCTTGGATAGGAATTACACTACAGTACTGTAGTTTCGAACCAAAACGGGTAGGAATCACCCTATAGTATCGAAGTCACCGGTAGGAATCACGCTATAGTAGCACCGAATTTACCCTACAATGAATACGGAAGATGTCCAAATACTAAACACGTGATTCAGCGTTCACTGTTCAAGGTATGGAAAACGTGAAGAGAATTAAGTTACTCTATGACGACATAGTTATTCACATTATGTCATACGTACAGTATAAGTCATTATTAGAAAAGATGAATCAGAGAAATACAGTAATGAATAAAGAAGTACAAATCGAAATTCTATCCAAAACTCGCTTAGGCGATTTTGGTTTCTTATGTAAAAATGAACATTCAAACATAAAAACCATACAAACATAAGTACTGCATGAAGACAATGAATGCATATAATGATTGTATAGGAATTGTTCATTGTTCATTTTTACATATATATATATATATATATATATATATATATATATATATATATATATATATATATATATATATATACTTTGCATTTGAAGGTAAAGAGAATAATGGGAAAAAAGTCTCAAAAAGTGATCATGATCTATTACGTAATCCCTCTCAATGGATTTCTTTCCCCCAAACAGCATCCAGTTAATCGTTCATCCGCACCATGAACTCGCTGGAGGAGTTAACAGACGACTTATTAAAGATAGGGGAAACCCTTTACTCTCCGTATGAGTTACAAGACGAATGGAAAACGTTTCAAAGTTGTCGCAAAAGAGCTCATGAATAGGACCGGGGAGGGAATTTGAATTATGAAGCGATCTCTTCCGAGCTGTCTTCCACACCTGTTTCTCAGTGATTATATTCACAATTAAAAGGAATTTATTCCTGCCATTGAAAGCTTATGTTTGTTTTCAATGACGCATTTAATAGACAGTATATAGCCTGTATAAAGCCTGTATATAGCCGCTCGGGTTCTCTTTAAGAATTGACTTTTAATTAAAGTATATGGTAGCTCCATAAAGGCGATGCAAACTCCGATTTTGTCCCTATATAGTAAATTTGAGGATATGTTCTGTGTGTAATTCACCTCAATGGGTTTCTCTCTCTCTCTCTCTCTCTCTCTCTCTCTCTCTCTCTCTCTCTCTATGTATATATATATATATATCTTCAACATAAAAATCTACGAGATGTAATTTCAATTTTTATCTCTAAAATAAAATTTTAAAACTGAAATAATCTCCTTTATTTCATGCTATGAACATTTAATCATTTCTGACCTATCTGTCCTTCTTTATCTCTCTATCTACCTATCTATCTTTTTATTTTTATGCAGAAAGGAGGGGTCAAGGGCGAACGCCCGCAAAAACGACAATAGAAAGAGGAATAGAGAGCCGAAGTCAAGGTAAATAGTTTTCGAAATAACCAAACACTCTGCGTTTGAAAGGTTGAGGGCTATAGACAGAGGGAAATATGGATTGAGGAAGGTTGTTCCAGAGTTGACCGGTTGAATAGATGAAAACTCGAGAATACCAATTAACTCTTGCGTTAGAGAATTGGATGACTGGGGATGAGAATGTGTCGAAAGTTTGGTACTGCGTGCTCTCCTTAAAGGAGGAGGCATGCAGTTAGAGAGTTCAGAAGAGCAGTGTCCGTTATATTAGCAATAGTAAAGAGAGAATGAGGCAACACTGTGGCGAAGAGAGAGAGATTGAAAACACTCAATAAGAGGCGGGGAAGTGATGAGAGCTGTGTGAGTTGAGACCCTACATATGAAAAGCGTACTCCATGCAGGGGCAGGCAAGACCCCTGTACGGAGACAGGAAAATGAAACACCAAGAATATTATCAGAAGAAGAAGGATTGAGTTGTGTATTGTTGAAGGTAAGGGGATAGTCGTGCGGAAGATTGTAACGAGTAGACAGATAAAGGAACCGAGTTTTTGACGCATTGTAAACCACGAGGTCTTTCTGCTCCAGTCAGAGATAATTCACTGGGGAACACAACTTTTGGTGACTTAGATGTTAGACCTGTTTCTGGGTATATTGAGGTCGATGATTCTAAAAATGACATTAGTTTTTCTCCATCAGCTCTGCTTATCAAGATATGATATATATCTATATATATTTCTATATAATGTATATAATATTATATAATTGCTGACTGGCAATCACTGTTGTTGTCAATTGAATACAAAAGTATGATGAATGTCAGCAAAAATAGTGTATTAACATCAAACAAGCATAAGGTACGAAAAATATTTCTTAAATTCAAACAAGCTTGAGACACGAACGGCAAAAAAAGTTCTTTCATTGAGACACCTCACATAAACCGCGTTTCTGAGATTTCTTGCGATGAGATGTGCCAGGACATTCGCGTTGGATGCTCCAGCAGTAATCTGCCATCATGTGAGTATCCCATCGTCCACGGTACCGTTCTTCCATGGTCCTTAGTTCTTGGTGAAATCGTTCACCCTGTTCCTCGCTTAGATCACCGAGGTTATCTGGGAAACGATCCAAATGACTGTGGAGGTAATGCAGTTTGATGCTCATTTACAGCCAAGTTTACAAAAAGAAGAGAGCATATTCTCCACTAGTTCACCGTAGTTATCGGCCTTATAGTTCCCAAGGAAATTCTTCACAACCATACTAAACGATGACCACGCACTTGCGCTCAATGTTGTCCATTGAATCTTGGAAACGCGGTCTTTCATGAGTTCCCGGATTTGCGGTCCATCGAAAATACCTGCCTTCAGCTTTTCCATGCTCAGCGCAGGAAATTTTCTACATATGTAGCCAAAACACGTCCCATCTCTGTTCAAAGCCTTTATAAATTGTTTCATCAAACCTAGTTTGATGTGCAGTGGTGGCAATATGATCCTTTCTCTGTCAACCAAAGCTCTTTGATGATATTTTTTTCTCCAACCACCATGTTTTCTCTCAGAGGCCACTGTCTTCTCACCCAGTGTTCATCTTTAGCTCTACTGTCCCAGAGACATATAAAGCACGGGTACTTGGTGTACCCGCTCTGCTGGCCCAGGAGAAAATTCACCATCTTCAGATCCACACAGATCACCCATTGGTGTCTCGGTATGATATCTTTTCTAGGACTAGGGCGACTGTCCAGTGCTCTTCTCTCATACCGACTGAGTGACCAATTGGGATTGATCTGTATCTGTTGCCGTTGTGTAGAAGAACACATTTTAGGCTCCGTTTGGAGCTATCTATGAATAACCGCCATTCACTTGGTGTGTATTATTCCGATATGCCCATTTTCATCAGCAATCCGCGCACATTGTTGCAGAAAACTAAATCGTTCTCTTTTGAGAAGAAGGGCAGTAAATCCTTTTCTCTGTCGCGATATAACGTGATTTTGGTTCCCGGCAGCAGTAAATTTTTTTTCAGCCTGGAAGCTAACAATTCAGGCGATTTCTTCGAAAGACTTAAGTCCCTTATGAGGACGTTTAATTCGTGTTGACTAAAACCTTCTGCAACTGATGACGGTCCTTCGAAATCACTGTCATTTTCCCCACATATGCTTTCTTTGTCAGTAGCAGATTCATCATCTTCTTGAGGGAGCTCTGGAAGATGGCTGAATGATGGGACAGGTATCTCATCTGAATGTGAAACAGGCCGTCTAGCTGAGTCTATGTCAGGATACGTCCATTTACTCCGGTTACGTCCATTGATGCCCTTTATATTCACCAAACAAAAGTAACAGTCATCACTGTGGTTTCTCTGTTCTCTCCATACCATTGGTATACCAAATTTCAGGCACCTCCTCTTTCCGTTGGTCCATTGCCGCAGATGCTCCGTACACGTTTTACACACAACATGAGGAACCCATGGCTTGTCTTGGTCCCCTAGTTGTACTTTGAAATAGGCAAAATAAGCTTTTTTCACAAAATCAGTAATAGTTTTTCTCTGTTCAATGAACGTGTACTCTCCGCAGATAAAACAAAACACATCTGGATGATTTAAACACTTTCTTCGTGATGAAGCCATGTCAACACCTGTAACAGGAAAGAATTCACGTTAGTACATGTACAATACACATGCAAAACAGCAACATCAACAAAATCATAGCTACAATTTAATTATACAGATGCATTTAGATTTACGAGCAACTCATAATACCGTTCCAGAAGGGTAATAAAGTAGGTAATGACGCATGCAATATCTCAAAAACTAGAGCTGCTAGAACAAAATGGATGATATTTTCTGAATCAGTGGCATGAAAATATCCAGAATAAGGTCTAAAATCTCAGACACAAGAAAAAATTTTTTTTTTGTTCCCCAGTGTAACAGCAAGATCAGGTCAGGTGCGCCATAGTCGTCTCTCGCGAAGCATGGCGTGACTGTTGAGAGGGACGCTTTGTGAAGCGGGTGGAGAAGTGAAGGGTAGAATCATCGGCATAGGTGTGGATAGGACATGATAGGACTTAAAACATCATTAATAAATGAAAGGAATCGAGTGGGGAATAGGACAGAACAAGACCCTGAGGAACACCATCACCACTAATATTAATATGTATGCATGTATGTATGTATGTATGTATGTATGTATGTATTGTACGTTACAAAATAAAGGCTCTCTCTCTCTCTCTCGTAACAAAAATTAACACTATATCGTACAAAATACCAGGATCAAATTATGAATTTCAAAACCCCGCTGTATGTCGAGTATGGAAGACATGCAGTATGCAGACATGAAGTATGCGGACATATATTGATTTCTTGTCTGTTTTTCTGATAAATTTTGTTATATAAAGTTTAACGTAAATCACTCAATTTCGCTCTTTGTTTTTATCAGTTTAAAAACGTTTTGACTCCAATTATTTTCAATTATTCATATGATAATTCCTTAATTCTCAAATCTTTTAAATTGTACTTCCAATTGATCTATGAATATATTACGTCACACTTGTCGGCAGTATTTCAAGCCGTTATTACGAGTATTATACTTAAGAAGACCAAAACATCGTTTCTTCGCCGCCATAAAAAGTGTATTTTAAAACACGTTTTTAATTTATTTATATATATATATATATATTATATACATATATACTTACTTTACTTTAGATTACTTTAGGTGAGTTTGAACGACGGTTCAGGATCGATCTGCGGTCGACCCCTCTGCAGCATCCCGCCTCATATATATAGACTCTCTCTCTCTCTCTCTCTGTCTATATATATATATATATATATGAAGGTAGGCTTTCATATATATATATATACAGGGTGTTTGAAAACTTTCTGTACAAATTGTAATGGGGGATAGGCAACACCAAGACAAACCCTTTTCGTCTATAAGTGTATGTCCGCTGACGTCACCATTCGGCGCGAGAGGGCGCCGCTGCAATTGGCTAAAAGGTGAAGTGGGCTAGACTCGCGCTTGCCGCGGGCATTCTTAAATCGGACGTAGTACGCGTAACATGTTTATTTAAAGAAGGCATGTTTATTTAAAGAAGGTGCTGAAAGTTGCGACCGGTAGCATCAATGCATTCCCGACAGCGTCGAAGCATTGACCGACGTACAAGTCGAAAGATTCCCGGCATTTCGGGAACAGTTCCAGGGCGACAGCGATTCTTGCTACGAGGTCTTCTTCTGAGTAAATGGGAGTCTCGTACACGAGGTTCTTCATGTGTCCCCACAGGAAGAAATCGAGGCATGTTAAATCGGGCGATCTCGGTGGCCAGGCTACGGGCCCACCCCGGCCTATCCATCGGTCCCCAAAAGTGGCGTTCAGATAATCCCGCACATCGTTGCTGGAGTGTGCTGGAGCCCCGTCGTGTTGAAACCACATTCGTCTACGAATAGCCACGGGAACATCTTCCAGCAGTTCCGGCAACGTTTCTTCAAGAAATATCCGATAAACCCGCCCGTCGAGTCGGGCAGGCAGCAGGTACGGCCCAATCAACTTGCCATGGACGATGCCCGCCCAAACATTGACGGCGAACCGTTCTTGATGAGCATGCACCCGTGTAGCATGTGGATTTGCGTGCGCCCACACGTGAGAATTGTGCATGTCAAACACACCCTCACGTGTGAAACAGGCCTCATCTGAGAACAGCACATAAGCCGGAAAATTAGGCTGCACCGCTGTCTGCTGCAGAAACCAGCGTGCGAATTCCACACGAAGAGGGTAATCCCGAGGTTGTAATGCCTGGACTCTCTGACGATGAAACGGATGTAACTGCTGCTCGTGCAACACTCTCCAGACCAGGTCGTGGTTCACACCGAGGATACGTGCAACACCTCGCGTGCTTGCGCTTGGATTGTCCTCAAATCGCCGTAGGATTTCTTCTTCCATGTCAGGAGTGCGCACGTTTCGCTCCCGACCAGTGTCATGCATGTTTGCATGGAATGTTCCAGTTTCTCGCAGTCGCCGATGCAAATGCGCAAACGTTTCGTGGTTTGGCACACGTCTGTTTGGGAAGCGCTGTCGGTACAACCTCACAGCAGCTCTTCCGTTTCCATTGGCAGCCCCATACACCATATGCATGTCAGCCATCTCAGCAGTCGTGAAGCGCTCCATGTTACGCGTACTACGTCCGATTTAAGAATGCCCGCGGCAAGCGCGAGTCTAGCCCACTTCACCTTTTAGCCAATTGCAGCGGCGCCCTCTCGCGCCGTATGGTGACGTCAGCGGACATACACTTATAGACGAAAAGGGTTTGTCTTGGTGTTGCCTATACCCCATTACAATTTGTACAGAAAGTTTTCAAACACCCTGTATATATATATATATATATATATATATATATATATATATATATATTACTCAAGCCCGGGCAATCACAGAGAAGGTGGTCAGCTCAACTCCAACCGTAGAGGCGAAGGTGAGACTCGAACCCGAGCCCTTCAGAATCCGAGTCAGTCTCTCCTCAGCCGAAAAGTGAGAAATTCTTAATAACTTTATTACATTATTAAAACAAATTTTAAGCAAACACTTGATTTAGCTCTCTGTGTCCAGATGATGTAACGACCCGTGATTCGGATCCACGTAAAGCTGTGGGTCCCTTCCGTCATATGACCTCCAAAAGGCGGGTTACGCAACCCCATCAAACAACAACAACAACAACCACTTAATTTAGCTGAATGTACGTACATGGTATGTTTCATGTGTATTTTACAACATACGCAGTTTGTTATTTGGATAATAACTTATGTAGACTTACGGTATCTGATCGACGTGACATTAATCGATAAACTATTGTGTATTAGATTAAGTTAGGTCAGGTTAGATTAGCATAGGCTAGGTTAGATTGAGTTAGGTTAGGTTAAATTAGCGTAGGCTAGGTTAGAGTGAGTTAGGTTAGGTGAGATTGAGTTAGGTTAGGTTAAATTAGTTTAACTTAAGTTTTAGAGTGTCGATGTTATGTTCTGTTAACTAAATGGGTTTGGTTCTCGTTGCAAATGAGCCAATATTAAAGTTTGTACAGTCGATGCCAAAGGTCCTGTGGTGACCCCCCTCCCCCTCCTGTTTTTTATTAACAAATATGAGTAAGAGACGCGAAGTTTTAAAACAGGATTTTTTTAATCGACTGTACCATTTAATGTATCCATTATATGTAGGAAATCTAGTGGTTAAGATACCTACAGTAGTTACTAATCTGATGGTTATGGGTTTGAATCCTGGCTCGGACTTCATGTAGATTTCAGATCTAAGCAATTAGGGTGTTTCCTGTGGATTTCCTTTGCGGGGAGTGGGGGGGGGGGCAGTATCGTGGTTCTGGTCGGACTCCTCGTCAAACTGTAGGTCCCTTCGAAGGTTGTGCAACAAACTTGACCTTCGTCTGAATGAACGATTCCGGCAGAAGCACAACCAAGGTTAATAAATAAAAATCAGTGATAGGTTCTTGGCACTGGCACAGCGCTAACTCCCAGGTTATTATTACCAGCACCATCGAGAGTCGAATCCCCTGACTTCAGTGTCTTTACTTCGCTTATAGGGAAGTAGTTTTACCCAGTGACGTATGGAATCTGACATACACAGGTTATTGGGAGAAATAATAATAATATTTCCAAATCGTTTTGTTTAAGCAAGACAAGTGTATCTGATTTGTTCTCATTTTGAATATTTAATGTGCAGTGTGTACCTGACAGTTTAGAATACGACATTAATTGGTATATATATATATATATATGATTATATATATATATATATATATATATATATATATATACACACACACGAGTGTATATATGACAAGGGAAAATAGCCTCAGAACACGTAGCCCAAAACTCTAACATGCTGCCGAAAGAACTGAGGAACTTCCAGCACACTAAGGTAAATAATTTCAAGAGCGAACGGGACAGGTTCTTGAGCGAAGTTCCTGACCAGCATGCGTAACTGCCTACGAGGGTAGAAGGAAAGTGGAAACCAGCTCTCTCCTCCACCAAACCCCGCAAATGATGTGGGATGCTACAGAGGAATCGAGGTCGACCGCATGTCGATTCTGAACCATCGTTCGAAGACATACAGTAGAGTAAGAGTTAAGTGGCTTAGTTACCAGGGCTTATTGGCTTAGTGGCTTATTTGCCAGGGTAGGCTTTCATAACTAAGATTACTTTTATGGGCTTTTCCTAATCTCCCTCATTCATTCCCATTTTAGTCTTCGTCCAAGAATGGGAATCCCTAAGTGGAGTGGGAATCTCAAAGGAGATAATTGTAATATTGATCTATTCCCAATGTAGGAGTTATCATTTCAAGTTAGATTTTTTGGTAGAAAATACCCCTCAGGCATGCAATTGTTTTACAACCCTCTTCATTTTGATTCCCTTCCCCGAATCAGGAAAAAATGTTCCCCAAATTTGCAGTTCCCACTTCGAGTATTCCCACTGTCGGAACGTGAATGGGAATGAGAATAAAAATGGCGACAAATGTGACCTATCTATTTTTCCTAGTTAGCCTAATGCCTATTCAGTATTGAAATACTTTTAGTGCCGTTTTTAAAATATCAATTTCGGTGTTTTCTTTCAGAAAGTAATTTTTCGAAGAAATTTGAAACAATATGCTTTACCCTCTCACGACCACAAAAGCTTTATTATTATTCCAAACTAAATATTTTAGTAACTAGTCACTTAAATGATACGCATTTTGGGTTCCTTTTCCGACAACTACGTAAAATAGGTACAGGGTGAGCGAAAGGTTCCTGTGCACCTTCCACTTCCAACACAGTGCAGGTACAGGTTCACTACACTTCTTGCAGGTGCACAAGGACTTTTCGCTCACCCTATATACTTACTTACTTACTTACTTTTGGTGAGTTTGAACGACGGTCCAGGATCGAACATTTATAGAACATTTATAGAAAAAGAAAGTTTATAAAAAAGTTGCATTTAGTACGATATATATTATTATTTCCGGTGAGACACTGTAGACAGTCCCAATGGTCCCGAAAGATTAACACGGAGGAAGATCCTTGGTTAAAACAATTAAATATAAGGGTCACAATTTGCATACTTCAAGTGTATATAATTAATTAATTAATTAATAATTGATTAGTTGATTTAATTAATTGATTTATGAAACACCATATATATATATATACAGGGTGGCCCAAGCTAAAGCAGCCCCATTGAGTTTTGTTAAAAGAAATCATGGAATTATTTTATCTTGGGGGGGGGGGGGGGATCCTATATAATAAATAAATAAATATATATATATATATATATATATGCTGAAAATAACCACGAAGGAAAATAAAACACGAAATAGTGCTCAAGCGCTTTCCTTCGTGGTTATTTTCATCATAAATATTATTCACGTGTTACTTTCATGAAATAATTTTCATTATATATATATATATATACTGTATATATATATATATATATATAAAATGGCTAAAAAAGTGAATATTACAAACCAACCAACCAACTTTTAATTAAAAAATAAATTTCCAACTTTCCAATTTTTCATGAGCAGATTTTCATAACTAACTTCCAATTTGAAATTTATGACCTGATAACTTGCATTTCAACGAACAATATACCCTGTATATATATACATACAGGGTGTCCCATAAGTCTGGTCTCATAGGAAAATTTATTTTAAATTAACTTTACTACCAAAGTAATACATTAGAACTAAAACAAATGTTCGAATTGATGTCTTGTTTTGGGACCTTTTTTTTTAATTGTTTCAGGCAGAATAACACGCAATAGCTAATATGAAAGTGAGTTACACTCGTGAGGAAAAGGCGGAGGCCTTTTCCTCAAGAGTGAAACTCACTTCCATCAAACAAGACGTCAGTTTGAACATTTGTTTTAGTGCTAATGTATTTTTACTTTTGTAAATTTAATTTAAATTAAATTTTCCTGTAAGATCGGA
Source organism: Bathynomus jamesi (assembly GCA_023014485.1). NCBI lineage: Eukaryota > Metazoa > Arthropoda > Malacostraca > Isopoda > Cirolanidae > Bathynomus > Bathynomus jamesi. Next base: position 37,677 of record JAJOZX010001749.1, on the reverse strand, counting down.
CTTATGGGACACCCTGTATATATATATATATATATATATGCGCGGATGATGAAAATCTACTTCATTATTTTTAAAAAGATATATCTTTATTTTGATTAATATCATTACGATTTAGAAATTAAAAAAGATTATATATGACGGTTAGGGAAATAATAAAGGGAGCAACTCTCTCCTTCATCGAATTTTATATTACAAGTGAAGGATACAATGAAAGAGATGGAATGTGGTTAGCTCTAGTACACGAGGGTAAAACATTGTGAAAAGGGTTATATATTTGTTAGTATTTGAGGGCTACGTCGTCGTAGCCAATGTCGTAACTTCGCTTCCCGTTGATCAGTGAAGTTAAGCGACATTGGGTCTGGGTAGTAGTTGGATGGGAGACCGTCCACTGCGTCTAGACTATGTAGCGATTCTCAGATGGTTCCGCTCCCACGTAAAGTTGTAGGTCCCCTCCGTCATATGACCTTAGATGATGCGAAGGAGGTTAAACAACCCCATCATTACATTTAGTACGGTGTTTCTCAATCGGATTTCCCCCACGACCCCCATGTCAGGGTCTTAAGTCGGCGGGACCCCTTATCATCCTACAGGGGTAAACAGATTCACGAAGCGGGTTTTCTTTTTGTTTTCTTGCCCACAAATCACTACCACAGGGGTAAACAAACTACGACCTGGGGGGTCGCGACCCACCGTTTGAGAAACATTGATTTAGTATATTTGAGAATTGGGGTGAATTTGTAAAAGTGAGTAATGTATGAAAGTAAACCACTGTATGAATATATATTTTGTCCTGAGGTGTGGTGTTGTGGTTGTTAAAATCAACAAGCGTTAATTTTATAAATCCAAATTACGTTTCAACTTAACTATATGAAATTGGACGCTTGGAAGTGAAAGTGATTCAAGTGCATTCAAGAACACCAAAATTCAAGAAGTAATTCAAGTACTTGAGTCACCTCTGATCACGGTTTTCTTTTCCCACAAAGTGAGATTTGAGTCACTTTGAGTCATTTCAATCACTTCGCGGGCATGTACTCGGTGTCTATAGTGCGGATTAAAGTACTTGAGTCATTTTTTGGCAAAAGGCAAAAATCGATAAAAAAGCACTTGAATCACTTTCATTTAAGTCACTTTTCACTTACTTAAACTCGGGAAAATAAGTTAGTGTTTTGATTTATGGGGTTGTAAGTTTCACCAAATCTTAAGACTCGTGTTAAATGTAAGGGTGTTCCAGAAGTCTGGACTCATAGGGAAAAGAGACATTATATTTTTAAAGTGAAACAAACACATTTCTAATGTCAATTTTACATATTTCAGGAAAGAAAATACCCTGATGGCTCAGTACACCAAACAGAAGAAGGTGGAATACATGTTCCCGGAAAAAGCCAGAGGGAGGCATGTTCGTGAAATAACTGACGTGCCTCCCTCTGGCTTTTTCCGAAAACATGTAGCAATACAAGTTCCACCTTTCTCTCCATTGGTATACTGAGCCATCAGGGTGTATTTTCTTTCCTGAAATATGTAAAACTGACATTAGAAATGTGTTTGTTTCACTTTACAAATATAATGTCTATTTTCCCTATGAGTCCAGACCTCTGGGACATCCTGTATGTAATGTTAAAATGTTAAATGTTAAATGTAAAGGAGACTGAGGTATGAACTTTCTATTTTATTATGTCAAAATTTTGAAATTAACATTTGTAATTCCTTTTCGTTTCGTTTTTAAACACGTCAAGGACGCGTTCTTGGAAAACATGTCGCAAGTCAGACTGTCGTAATTAGGAACGTAATCTTCCATAATGTTATAAATTGGCGTCAAACTGTGTCATAAGTCCAGAACGGCAGTGACGTACGTTGGACCTAGTATATAATGTAAAAATATTGTCAGTCCGGAACGTCGTAAGTCGGAACGTCGTAAGTAAGGTACTTATTGTAATTTAAGTTAATAATTACTTCACAGGTTCTGGCAAAGCCCTAGAGCAGTGGTTTTCAACCTTTGTTAGGCCAACGACCCCTTCTGTCCATCAGTATTTGCTGGTGCCCCCTCATAAAGATAATAATATAACAGAATAAGTGATAAGTGATTTATTAATAGAAGGTAGCAATTTTACAGTTTCCTAGCGCCCCCCTAAGATTCTCAAATGACCACTGGGGGGCGGTGGCACCCACGTTGGGAGCCACTGCCCTAGAGTTTTATAAACGGAATTAAATATGGAACCTTTTTATAGAGGGGTGAAGTATTTAATTGTATTTTGTAATATTCCTTGGTCTTGTGAGTTAAAATCAGTAGGATTTTTGTATATTATATTTTACATTCTTACCTAACTATCATTTGAAGTATGAGTTGTGTAATTTTAGCCTGGTTGGAATTCATTCCACAGTCTTCAAAAGTTTAGAATTTCAGAAATTCAGAACTGGATTTCGAGTCTTGTGATTCCTTGTTCAAGTTGCGTGTACAACAAAAAGTCTCCTGAATCACTAGGAATTACTCGTAAATCTTAACGTGTGGGGTGGTGGTCAGAAGTTACGTAATGTCCTTTAATTAGGATTTTTTGATTATTTACCTACTTTCTTAGCTGTTTAAATTGATCGAGTTTGTTCGACCATTTGTCTAGTCATCATTATTAAGGAATAAATTAGTTATTCATGGTCGTTATCCGCCTTTTGACTTTTGTTCTAAACGTGAAATTCAAAATTTAGATTTTACAGAAAAGTAAAAGTTAACAGGGCTAATATTAAGTTTCACGGACACCAGATTACATTAGGGTAGGTGGTCGTTTTAGATTGGTTAGTTATTACCCACGTGACCAATTTCGGCCAATTAGGATCTTTGCAACAGGTTTAAAAACAAACTGGTTTCTGTGAAAATTTACCGTTTACGTTAGTGTTGGAGAACCTCCAACTGTACGAACCCAGAGATACGGTACAGGGTGAACTAAAACAACACTATTTGAGTTAAATTCGGGTAGAGTTTGGTAGATTTATGCGAAAGTACATAGAAAAATATTTCTATTTAACTACAGGGTGTCTGAAAAGTTGCTACCCCAATAGGAAATACATTAATTAATATGTTGCGAAGTGAATGCAAACATTTTTAACACTTATGATATAGTTCCATAAACGTATTTCCCATCGGGTACAGATTTTCGAACACCCTGTAGTTATTATGAGGATTATATAGTAATGCGTAAGTAGGAATATCCCAAGGAAATTGCAGCATTATAATACTCTTTTTAACAGAGAGATTCTATCTCTTTTAAAATCTTGTAAAAGTCTCTGCAGTATATCAATAATTGATGAAGTCCTGAAAGATTTAACACACTAACGCTTAAACTTAATAACCAGCTGCTATCTCAGTCATACGAGATAATATCTATCTCTCTATCTACTCTATCTACTTATTTAGTTTTCTATCTATTTGTCTCATATATATATATATATATATATATATAGAGAGAGAGAGAGAGAGAGAGAGAGAGAGAGAGAGAGAGAGAGATAAATAGCTAGAGGTGGAGATAGATAAACAGATAAAGATAGGAAATAGGTAGATAAACAGATGGATAGAGAGAAATAGAGATAAATTCTCTCTCTCTCTCTCTCTCTCTCTCTCTCTCACACACACTATATATATATATATATATATTACGGTCAATGCATGACCCCCAAGCATCTCGCATAATATCTGTGACCCAAAATCATTTCGTGAAGGTTGGATTAACTTAACTTAGGTTAGGATGGTTAGTTTAGTAATGCGCAGTGTCTGTAATTAAGCATCACAAGCATCGCGCGAAATGTCTGGTTTCATACATTGCCTATAGCATATATATATAAATATATAAATATATATATATATATATATATATACACACACACACACACGCGTAGATGTACAATATAATGCAAAACAGTACTGTGCGGAAAATTTGATTCCTCTTCACTCGCAATATACCTCTCGGCCTCGCGCTCAGTGTTATATTGGAAGTTGTAGGGTGAGGTCACGTTCGTAAAAACTTCCAGGATGGCAGTTAAATTGAAAATCGTTAGCTCAATTCGGTTGAAGGGAAATTGAGCAAATACCATCATAATACATTTCAAACTTACTTACTTCAAATATTATCATAATTCAATAGTGACATTTGGTGTACAAAGGTTGTTGTTTTTTTTTTTTTTTCAAAAGTATTATGACCTAAAAACGTATAAACAAATTTTGATATTTTAATGTAATGTTTCGTGGTTGTTAGATGAAACTGGAAGAATATTATAAGCTTCAAGGACTGAAAATGTAATTCACACATTTTGTTTTCAAGGAATTTCAATCATTTATTTTTGTTTCATCAATAAATTCTTAAAAGATGTGGAAAAATTATTTCAATTTTGGTCTTTTGGTACTGATAACTTTGGAAAAATCCTGTAAGTACTGACTATATACTAAAATTATATATTATTTGTTACGAAATTAAAGGTCAAATTACTCAAACATACTTTATATTATCAAATGTTAGTTTTAACCTCAGAATACAAGTAATATTTTGTTAATTAAATTATTATATTTAAGTATAAGTAAAACAAATTACTGTTGTTAACAGTTTCATCAACATTTGTTTACAGAATCTCAACCTACTGTAAAATTGGTGAAAGAATCTTAAAGCAATTCAAATCTTATACAAAATATTAATAAAAACAAATAAGGAGGTGTTGAAACATGTTTTGAGCAACATATTTTGTATAAAACGTGTTCACTTGGTTTAAAACACGTTTCGAAAAATTTAAACTAACTTCGCCTGGTGGTCTAGTCTCTCTCTCTCTCTCTCTCTCTCTCTCTCTCTCTATATATATATATATATATATATATATATATATATATATATATATATTGCACACTCTGAGTGGTCCCCTAATTTAAAATAAGCCAAACTTTCACTTCAATTACGTTACAAGTCCATGAAGCGAAAAACGAAACTTTACCTTATCAAAAGAGGGTTAATGAGAAGATAGATGGTTGCACACGTTCTGAAAACTTTTATTTTAACAGGTTCAGAAAAATATTTGTAACATAAATTTATATTTAAATAAATTAATTAATATATATATATATATATATATATATATTTACTGTATATATACAATACAGAGAAAGATAGAGAGAGAGAGAGATGGGGGGTGAGGGATCTTCACTGTGTGGGTGATGAAAAACTCTTTACGAACCAAATTCTTGTTTTGGATCTTAGTACCGGATATCCGGGCATACCAAATTCAGCTGACGGTAATTCTATACTCCTAATTCCGGAATGGCGGTTTTTTGATGGAAGTGAATTCATTTCAGAAGGAAAGATTTTCGCTTCCCCCCCCCATCCCTTTATTCGATTGGAATCTGAATCAAATCCGATTGTATTTTGTGGTAATTGGGATTCCAAATCTCGTACACTAAAATCGATGTTGTATTATACTGTATATACACTCTCTCTCTCTCTCTCTCTCTCTCTCTCTCTCTCTCTCTCATATATATATATATATATATATATATATAATATATATATCGGGTGATTCATAAGTCTGTTACCACTGTAATGGTTAAATATTTTCTGTGTTTCAGTGTTGATTTGTGAAAATATTGGGTATGGTCAAGGATAGGGTATATGCAACAAAACGTCGTTAATGTCAATGATTTCAAAGAAAGAATTTTCACTGTTAATTTCCAATGTGCAATTGTGTAAAAATAACCTCAAATCTAAAAAAAAATCACAGGTTACTGTAGTTTGTAGTTATTTTTTATGCATCATTACAGTGGTAACAGACTTATGAATCACCCTGTATATATAATTATATATGCATATTAGTATTATTTATTTCTCTGATTTATTAAAAAAAAAATTAAATGGATTTGGAATCCAAACCGACTTTTAGTAATGCGAATTTTTAGCTTGAATTGAATCTAAAAATCAAATCAAATCTTTGTGTCGGAATTGGAAAGGAAAAAAGACAGAATGGAATCTGAATTGAATCCGTACCTCAAATCTTCTTGCGTATATATATATATATATATATATATATATATATACACCTCGGAATCGGACTCGGTTTCCGAATTAGAGTATGGAGTAGATGATGTAGCTGTAGACAGAAGATCCTAAGATCCAGAGAGAGAGAGAGAGAGAGAGAGGAGAGAGAGAGAGAGAGAGAGAGCTGTCGCTTTAGCTCAGTGGGTAACACCTTTCTTCAATAACCGAAAAGAAGACACTCAGGTTTGACTCCCAATGATGCTGGTAATAATAATACCATAGTTGAGACGTATTAATTGGCCTGAGCGCTGTCTCAATTTCTGACCTTCATTGTTTATATATATATATATATATATATATATATATATATACACACACACACACACACACACACACACTGAGAGTGAGAACTGGGTAATATAGAAATGACAGTGGTATATGTAGAAATACAAAGGAAGTATAGTTTAGGAAAAAAATTCTCCTACAAAAACACTAAGATTTATAAAAAAAATACTAATTGGTAATACTTTGTTTTTATTTTAGAATATATTTTTCATTTTGGTGACGATATTAAAATATCAAAACTAAAACCGAATTAATAATTTGTTATGCTTTATTGCAAATTATAGACGAACCTTTTTCGAAACTGTACCAACTTAAATAATAACAGCCATTGTCTAGTTTAGTTTTGATCCTTAATCCTTTAAGCCCTGAATTTTTTGTAGGGCTAAGTTATGAATGCGTGTATTTGAAACGTTACCAATTGGCATCTTCACTCCTTAAAGGGTTAATATAATAAACTAGCTAGTAACTAGCTTTTAAAATTTGCTTCACTAACATTACATCAAAATGTTTTGCGTGCCAATTTTTTCGTTCTTTTACCGGCATTTTACCGGTTTTTTTTTACCGGTATTTTGCTTCTTTTAATGGTATTTTGGTTTTTTACCGATAAATGCTTATGAAATCCCACTCTTTTTACATCTTTCCTAACTCCTGTAGAGGTAATATGACGCAGGGAACGTACGGTTTTACATGGGATTCGAACCATTGCCCCACCAAGGGACACCAAGAGGAGCATCCTAAGAGCTGAAATCTGAAATATCACAAGAGATTCGAACCCAGGAACTTCAGAATAATATCCTGTCGCTGTATCACTAGGTTACCATGACATCACAGGAGGAATATGTCAGTATACTTTTAAGATCTACTTATTATTAGTAGTACGTTTTTTACCAAACCTTTCCAATTCGTAAAGGTTTTTACCAAACCTTTCCAATTCGTAAAGGTTTTTACCAAACCTTTCCAATTCGTAAAGGTTTTTACCAAACCTTTCCAATTCGTAAAGGTTTTTACCAAACTTTTCCAATTCGTAAAGGTTTTTACCAAACCTTTCCAATTCGTAGAGGTTTTTACCAAACCTTTCCAATTCGTAAAGGTTTTTACCAAACCTTTCCAACATCAGCAATTCCCAACCTCCGGCACGCAGAGCTCATTTAGGTAGTACGCAAGGGGGTTCTAAATACGCAGCCTCCAAATTCATAATTAATTTTATGATAATGTTTCCAAAAGTAATATTAGTTGCAAATGAATAACTGGCAACCTTTCCGATTGTGGGTTTGCATGTTATCCAATATGGCGTTCAGGAAAATTTCAAATTATTTAAAAATAACGTGCGAGGCTAAAATCAAGATTTTGTTTCAGTACAAATGCCAATGAATATCATTAAAATAAATAGAACTTTTCAGATAAGGAGGAAAATTCAAGATTAAACACCACAATCTCCTCCCTACGGTTTTGGTTAGGCGGTATCGCCTTTCTACTTAATGTGGTACTTAGAAAAACAAGATGGCGAAACGTTGTACGTCGACCTGAAAAAGGTTGGGAACCCCTGCATGGTACAATGGAATTTTAGCGAAATATGGCATGAATATTTTTGAGGTTTCTTTCAAGACTATTTTCACAAACTTTCCTAGGAGAGTTTTAGGATTGTGTTGCCTTATACCCACTTGCCCGAGTAGTACAGTAAAATGGGGTGACTCCAAACGGTGACAAGAGTTTTTTATTTAACTATACCAACGTTGCAGAAATAAATTGGCCAAATCTGGGGGAAATTCATTATCTTTAAAACAGCAAATATAATGAAGTGATAGATTTTTCGTGACTTTAAAATGTCGTAAGTCACCCCTCCCCCTCACCCCACCACGGTTTCAGAGTTACCAGAGTTTAGGGTATATTCGAAATTCATTACGTGTCTTGTAATGCTATCATTGGCGTTGTTCTACATTCTGGAGGAATGACTTCGGTAGCTTTTGAGGTTCATTTATAAACTTATGGGGGTATCCCAGAACCCCTTTAATACGAAAACTCTTACTTTACGGAATCTGACCAGTTTCTAAAATGTAAAAAATATTTACGAACATTTGATACCGAATTGTTAAGATGGGGTAGAAACAAGCAGATCTTTATTTTTTTTTGTACGATTACACTGGGCAACCAAAAAAAAAATTTCTTTTGATATTGGAGAAAATGCACCTTTTTCGGGGTAATTTGACAGTGGAAATTCCAAAAATCTAGTTTAGAATTACTGATCACCTCTAGTTTTTGAGTTATGATAAGGTCATTCAAAATATTTTTATAAATAGTAAAAAAAAAATAACTTTTCCTGTAAAAACCTTACTTGTGCTTTGAAAATTGCAGGAAAGAATGTTTTAAAACGATAAAATTCACGCTATAACTATCACAAATAGGATGTGGAAGAAATAAATGGCACAGCCAGGACCCACCCCTTTTCCACCTGGTCATACCAAGTTCCTGATTACCATTTATTTCATCCATCTCCTAATTCTTTATTGATAAACATACGACATACTACTACTACAACAATATACTAGTCAATTCAGTGACCTACTAATACATATGTGCTACTAACAAGTAACATTACATACATAATATAGATATTAATGGAAAAAAGAATTGAGTACATTAAGATTGCAATATTTACTGAAAATACATTTAAGTACTGTCAAAACACGTAGTACTATTTCTTAGTTATTTTTTTTGCAAAATATTTGCTTGACTTATTGTGCCTTTTGTTCATGCTCTCAGTTTCACGCTGTAAGAACCAACAGCAATCTCCCATCATCGCTGGGTTCTATCGTCCTCGATAGCGGTGTTCCATTGTAGAGATATCTTAGTGAAATCTTCACCATGTTCATCGCTCACTGCACCTAAATCATTTGGGAAAAATTCTAGATAGGAGTGTAAGAAGTGCATCTTTAATGACATCCTACACCCAATATTTAGGTAGTTCTCGAGCATATCATTTATCATCCCAACATATTTTTCATCTCTGTGATTTCCTAAGAAATTATGGACAACCAATTTGAATGAAATCCAGGCAGCAAGTTCTTTCTGACTGAGCATTTTCTCAAAATCAATATCCATCACCTGCTTTCAATTTAGCTTCACTGATTTTTTGGAATTTGTTAGAAAGATATCTGAAGTCATTGCCATCTTTGTTCATTCCTTTTACAAAATTCTTCATGAGTCCCAGTTTGATATGAAGAGGGGGTAGAAACACATTTTGGGGATTCACTAAAGGTTGATTTTTTATGTTCTGTTTCCCTGGAATGTAACTCTCTCTCAGTGGCCATTTCTTCTTTATGAAATGATTATTATCATCTCGAATGTCCCAGAGACATAAAAAGCAGCAATGTTTGGTATACCCACTCTGCAATTCTAGAAGTAGCGCAACAACTTTTAGATCACGACAGATGTTCCACCTGTGTTTTTGTCATGTTCACAGTATGAGCAAGAGGAATCGATGGCTTAGTGTTCCCATTGTGCAAAAGTACAGTTTTCAGACTAACCTTAGAAAAACCTATAAAAAGTCTCCATTCTTGAGGATGATGCAGTACCCAGTTCTTTCATAAGTGCATCAACATTGGCACAGAAACACAAACTATCGTGCATGCTGTAATGAAGAGCAAGACTTTGATGGCGACTTCGATCAATTGAAACTGTTGTGCCTAGAGCTAATAAATTCCACTGCTGCAAGCGAGAGCCAAGAAGTTCTCCACGTTGCTTTGATAGAGACAAGTCACGAATCAGATCACTTAGTTCTTCTTGTGTGATCAGATGGGGCGGTTTATTCTGAGGTGCCATAGAAGAACTAGATGAAGAGGATGACGATGAGTTATTATCTTTATCGCAGGATGACCCATCTGCTTCTGAATTTTCCGGTGGATGTGGCACTGGAAGACCATCCCCATGGGGTACTGGTTTCATTGCAGTTGCAATATCTGGATAACTAATATACTGATTAGTCTTGCTTGAATGTCCAGAGACATTTGTCACGCAAAAATAGCAGTCAGTTAGATGATTTTTAGGCTCACGCCATATCATCGGAACTGCAAATGGCATACTTGCTCTCTTCTTATTTATCCACTGTGTTAAGCCAGATGTGCAAACTGTACAACTCACATGTGGAACCCAATATTTTTCTTGGTCACCAATTTTACACCCAAAGTAGTGGTAGTAATCCACTTTCACTTTATATGTGATATTCTTCATTTGTGAAACTGTAATGTATTTTCCACAAATGCAGCAAAAACTATTTGGGTGATTTTTGCATTTCCGGATTTTACTTAAACTTGAGGCAGACGCCATTTGTAATGATCTGTGAAGAATAGAAAAGAATTTATGTTCACAAAACTAGAAATTAAAAGTGCAACAAACACAGTTCTGCGAAATATAGAACACCAGATTTAGTTTTAAGTGTGCAAAAAGCTACGCGAAGTGTCGAACTAAATGACCGAGAGGCTACAGAGAGCACTGAGAGAGAAAGAGAGAGAGACGTCTGACTCTGCCCCCTTCATATGACTCCACCCCCTCCATATTCAGACAAGAGACTACTCGACTACTCGAATGTGCTAGCAAAGTGAGCATGTGAGAGATTTGTTATTTCTGGGCGAATTTAGTGAGTGTGGGAATAAAGCAAGGCTGATGCATTTCATTATACTGAGCTGATTACATGATATTGCACTGTACAGTGCTGTCAAATAATTGATATACGTCAGTAACTTAAAATCTAAAAGTGATGGGAAAATTCTGACTACAATTTTTTAAATCAGTGCCATCAAATTACCCTAAATAACCTCTGTTTCAGTATCAAATTTAATGTTGTCCAGTGGTATCTGTCAACACGAATTTAAAGGAAAAAAAAAAAAATATATATATATATATCGGCTATTGATTGATGGTGTGGAAAACGCAGTTTAATAATAAACAGGAACACCCTGAAGATGGAATTAGTGCATTCAGAAACGTTAGTACTGATTAAACCTTGAAGGATATTTATTTTTTCTCTGGTGTTTCTGTTTATTATATATATATATATATATATATATATATATATATATATATACATTTAGGATAAAAACGAAGACGTAGAGCAAGAAAGTCATTATATTTGGCTGCAGCCGACGTTTCGGGCAACTCTACCCATTTTCAAGGCCTAATAAATAAAAAGCTAAAATTAATGCATGACAAAAAAAAAATATACGAATGTCAAAAACAAACTAATTCATAGCACAAAATAAAACCACTTAAAGAATAAAAATTAAAAAGCGTAAAACAAGCATAAGCCAAAAACAAAAATTAAAATTAAAAATTATATACATGACAAATAACACATGATAAAAGTAAAACTTTAAAACTAAAAACATTCAAACAAATTAGTTAAAAACTTCACTAATAAAAAGTTAAATGAAAAGACGCAAAAGTGCACGAAACATACCATGCTCACTTGACATCCTCAAACAACTGAGGCGAAAAGGAGACAGGGTCAAGGGAAAAACAGAAAAATTTAGTTGGTAGGCATTCTAATTAATATAAAGGGGGTAACAGCTAGAATCAATATTTAAGCTGGAGTTCAGAAATTTAATGCACAAAGATTCATAAATACGGAGAGAGGACGGACATTTTAATGATTTAAGAATTTTAAAGTTATTAACGGAAATATCAACTTTACACTTAACAGAATGATTTCTAATGGCAGACTGTTCCTTTTTAGATAAAACTTTTCCTGTCCTATGGCTAATACCCATATGGGAGCAAAATCTTGCCTGCAAAGAACGAACTGTGCTGCCAACGTAGTTCCCCTGGGAACACCCAGGGCAGGTAAACAAATAAACGACAGAACAGTTCATCGCAGGGGGGATTTTGTCCTTACAACGGAAAAAACATTCAAGGGTATTATTATTCACAAAAGCAACCTTAAAATCAGTGTGAAAATAAAATTTCCTCACCACACTCAACAATTGCTTTTTCACAAAAGTGTTAAATTGGTAGAGATCAGGTAAAACAAGATATTTACAATTCTTAGGAACATCATACGTTGGGATAAGTTTGGGGGAATAAACATTATTAAGTAATTTACCAATAATACCTTGTACAAGAACCCGTGGAAAACCATTTTTAAAGAAAAAATCAGTAAGGAATTCAAACTCATTATGAAGCAGAGCAAAGTTTGAGCAAATATTATAAGCTCTATGCACTAAAGTGCGAATCGAACTTAGTTTGTAATTAAAATCGCAAAAACTATAAAAATTAAAACCTAAACCCGTAAAAGTAGGCTTCCGGTATGTGGAAGTTAAAACAGTTGAGCCTGATTTGGAAACCAAAACATCAAGGAAAGGAATAGAACCTTGAACTTCCTTTTCCTGCGTAAATATAATGTTCTTATGAAGTGTGTTCAAAAAATTTAAAAACTGAACTGATTGATTATCCGTTTGGAATAAAGCAAACGTGTCATCAACATAACGTCTGTACAAATTCGGCTTAAGGTGAGGGGGGCACTCACAGAAGGCCCTTTCCTCAAGATGAGACATGAAAATATTCGCAAAAACGGGACCCAAGGGGCTCCCCATCCCCACTCCATCCAACTGACGGTAAACTACCCCTTGAAAACTAAAAAAGTTATCCTTGACAGCCAAATTCAGAAGCTGCTCAAACTGTGCTCTGCCAAAGCCGTGAAAAAGTGAGTCCGGCTGTGGAAAAGCTTTATTTAAAATAATTGTAATGGTCTCATCCAAGGGGACATTTGTAAAGAGGGAAGATACATCAAAACTTGTCATAAACAAAGAATTCATATTAAACTTCTTAATTTCCGACACAAAAGAAAAACTATCCTTAACACTGTACAAGTTCACAGTAAATGATGATAACAGTGGGACAAGAAATTTGGCAAGTTTGTAATTAGCCAAAGGATAAGACGCTAAAATTGGGCGCAATGGAACACCGACTTTATGAACCTTAGGCAGACCATACATAAGGCCCAAATAAGAGCCTGAACGTACAATTCATCATAAGTGGAGGAGTTAATAACACAATCATGTTTAAGCTTAAGCAAAACACGGTTAACCTTGTCTTCCAATCGCTGAATAATTTTAGAAACCTGTTCATCTACCATAGGACAGGAAAAGTTTTATCTAAAAAGGAACAGTCTGCCATTAGAAATCATTCTGTTAAGTGTAAAGTTGATATTTCCGTTAATAACTTTAAAATTCTTAAATCATTAAAATGTCCGTCCTCTCTCCGTATTTATGAATCTTTGTGCATTAAATTTCTGAACTCCAGCTTAAATATTGATTCTAGCTGTTACCCCCTTTATATTAATTAGAATGCCTACCAACTAAATTTTTCTGTTTTTCCCCTTGACCCTGTCTCCTTTTCGCCTCAGTTGTTTGAGGATGTCAAGTGAGCATGGTATGTTTCGTGCACTTTTGCGTCTTTTCATTTAACTTTTTATTAGTGAAGTTTTTAACTAATTTGTTTGAATGTTTTTAGTTTTAAAGTTTTACTTTTATCATGTGTTATTTGTCATGTATATAATTTTTAATTTTAATTTTTGTTTTTGGCTTATGCTTGTTTTACGCTTTTTAATTTTTATTCTTTAAGTGGTTTTATTTTGTGCTATGAATTAGTTTGTTTTTGACATTCGTATATTTTTTTTTTGTCATGCATTAATTTTAGCTTTTTATTTATTAGGCCTTGAAAATGGGTAGAGTTGCCCGAAACGTCGGCTGCAGCCAAATATAATGACTTTCTTGCTCTACGTCTTCGTTTTTATCCTAAATGTAAAATTACGTCTCCTTAGGAGGGATCCTATTTCATATGTATATATATATATATTGGGGAGAAGACGCTTACCAGGTTTTGGAATATCACCATCGAGATAAGGAAAAATCCTTAAAATTGTTCATTACCCAAGATATGGTTTTCTATAAAACATTTTGATCTTTGAATATTCACACACACACACACACACACACACACACACACACACACACACATATATATATATATATATATATATATATATATATATATACACACACCTTTCCTTTCTACCTTTTAGCTTTTCCGTGCGATGATTCCTCATTTGATGGAGGTCAGGCTTGTTACCTGGTGAAGTAGAGAGTTGGTTTCTTGCGTTCTCCACTTCACATAAACAGGTACTTTCGGCTCATCTGGTATTGTTCTTAGCATATCTTTGCACTTCGCAAGGGCATGCGAATGGCATACACAATCTTAGACCTTTACATAACATCTGTGTAACTAATTGGGTAGTACAATTTCGGTAAATAGTTCGCCTAGAAACAAAAGTACTATAAAGTAAAAAAAATTACCAATTGGTAATGTCCTGGTTTTCTTTGGATAATCTATTTTTTATGGCGACAATATTAACCCTTTCAGGACGACTGGTACAAATTGGTAACGTTTCAATTCACGACTTCATAAATATCTATATATATGTATAGCCTCCAATTTTAACAGTAAATTGGGTAGGCTTTACAATACTATCTATCAGTTATTATGGGACGTCCCTCACTATTATTTCGTATTGGGAACGTTCACATTCCCATTCCCATTCGTGGTATGAAGTCGGGAATACTCCAAGTAGGAATTCCACATTTGGAAAGAACGTTTTTTGATCTGGGAAAGGGTATTAAAGAAGGGATTATGACGCAATTGCATACCCGAAGAGTATTTTCTATAAAATATAACTTAAGGTGAAACCTTAGAGTGGAATTAGGAAGGGCTCAATTTAAGAATTACTTCTTTTGAGATTCTCATTTTCGGATTTCTCATTCTTGGAGGAAGTCTAAAATTGGGAATGATGATCGACATTGGGAATAGACCATTATTCGTTGCCTGCAACAGGAAAATATGAACATAAAAGTATTTGAAGTGCATTAACCGCTCATAAATAATACAGAACGGAAAAAGGTAATGAAGATGGAAACTAGGAGCTAGCGGGACTCGAGTCCTGGGTTGCGTGATCGCTCCGCGCTGACTCTGAAAACACGGGAAACGGGTTCGAGTCCCACTAGCTCCTAGTTACCCAATTTATTGGCTTTGCCCTTTCCAGGAGGATATGAAAGCGGTCGACTATTGACTGCTGAGTGGTAATATATTTAAAATTTCTGTAACGCGAATTGAACGCTTTTACAGCAAACAAGTTTTTATCCAGGTGTCCACAAAGTCCCTTTGCATGAAAAACAAGGGCAACATACAAAGATACAACATACAAATATACTGTAATTTCACTGCAAAGGGATTTTGTGGCCAGTCTTTATGGCATTTTCAAATTGGTACAACGTTTAACTGCGTTTTCTGGCGTTTTATACTTTTGTCGCTTAGCCACTTCTTCCTAGGAAGGTCTCAAATATAATTTATACTTTTGTCGCTTAGCCACTTCTTCCTCGAAAAAAATTCCTATATTTATTTTAAACAAAGAATTTTTTGTTTTGTTTTTAGTTTGACCTCGTACCATGTTCAAAATTGACTCCTAGTTTTGGTTAAAATTGAATTAAATGAATTATTTTAAAAATAGAATTGGTTTATATCACACGCATTTAAGATTGTATTTAATCAGAATTGGACTTGATTTCATGTGTGAAATTTGAAAATAATTAATTCCAAATAAAAAATAATTTTGATTTGTTTAATCCAAACGAAATTTATTTTTCAAGTAACAGCCTTTAGTTAGTTTAGTTTAAACAAAACTAAGCCTCATAATATTTTTTTATCAACGGTACATTGTTAGTTTAACAAATTTTTTTGGTTTAAATTAAATAAATAATTTTTGGAGCGGGGGGGGGTATAAATGACTTTTACAATTACAATTATTGACAAATTCTTTAGGAGTGTTTTTTTAACGCTAAATTATAAAGTCTTTTCATTAATTTTGGGGGGGGGGGAGGGTTTAGAGACTCAAATTAATTTCAAACTGTGATTAATATAAGTATTAAAAAAACAAAACATTAATATCAGACTGGAATAATAGTTGTATTATCGAACAGGCATATACCGGATATTGGAAGAATTTCCGGATAATCATTAATATTCTTTACTTCCGTAATCTATTATTTATACAATATATATATATATATATATATATATATATATATATATATATATATACAGGGTGGGCGGAAAGTAGCTCCCTATTTTGAATTGGTAAAAAAATACGTATATTATCCATTTATTTCAGAAGAAATAATATGAAAAGGTAGGCATACATGGTAGGTTTTCTCTAAAATTCAATGTGGGCTCCAACTCTTTCCACCAGCTTCAGGAGCCGCCCAGGAATGGCGTTCACTGACTTTAGCAGGAACTCCGGCGGGATGGAGGACATGACTTCCCGAATTCGGTCCTCCAGTTCTTCCAATGTCCTCGGTTTGGTGCGGTAGACTTCTTCCTTTACCCACCCCCAAAGAAAGAAGTCGCACGGTGTCAAGTCGGGGCTCCTGGCTGGCCATTGATGTGGACCACGACGATCCATCCAACGCCCAGGGAAGTGGGCATCCAGCCACTCACGGACAACAAGAGCGAAGTGCGGAGGGGCGCCATCTTGCATAAATATCAGATCGTCGATGTTCTCCCATGTGCTGACAACTGGCCATACCTCGTTTCGCAACATAGCAAGGTACCGCTCAGCATTCATGGTGTTGCGCAGAAGGAACGGGCCCACAACCTGATCTGAGGTCATACCACACCACACCGTTACACTGAACCGATTCTGCCGTTTTTCAGCGGTAACCATGGGATTCTCTCCTGCCCAGTAGTGGCAATTGTGGCGGTTGACAAAGCCTCCGACGTGGAACACCGCCTCGTCGCTCCAGAGGATGTTGCGGAAGAGATGGGGCCAGTCTTCATGCCAAGCCAGCATGATTTCCCCGAACTCCATGCGAATGTCGCATTCCTCGTCCGAGAGAGATTGGCAGTAATGCGGCTTCCACGCACGCCAGTTCAGCTCCTTCTTCAGCACAGTTCGCACTGAGTAGCGGGAGAGTCCACTTTCCCGAGCTGCCTGGCGAGTTGACTTTCGTGGACTCCGTGCGAACATTTCCTGAACTGCCTGCACCGTCTCCTGGGCCCTGGATGTCGAAGGGCGACCACATCTTCGAACATCTGCCACAGACCCCGTGGTCATGAGCTTCGAGTGGCAGTTCTTGATTGTTTTCGGGTCCACTTGGGCACGTGGTCCGTGAATGGCCCGCCACCATCTTTGAACTCGAACGACAGATTGCCAAACTTCGTACCGTGCCGCCAACTGGGCACGCTCCTGCAGTGTTAAACGCTCAGCCATGTTACCCTTCAATCTGAAATGAAAAAAAAAATGAACGTTACAATTGTACCACTTTAGAGAACACAGAGAACAATTTAGAGAAACAAAGATTACCGTTACAATTGTACCACTTTAGAGAACACACCATAACAATATAACAATACAATCACAATTTATACATAATTTATATGTAATTTAAATTAGGGAGCTACTTTCCGCCCACCCTGTATATATATATATATATATATGTGTGTGGGTGTGTGTGTGTGGATATACTATATAACCTATATATATATATAGTTAAAAACTGGTTCTGCGTCAGGGGTAGATGACCTATCGAATGAGCACTTAAAATATGCCAATGACGTAGTATGTCTGCATATATCATTGCTCTTATGCCATGCTTGCTCATAGCCATATCCCTGCAGAGTTCATGAGGGTATATATCTTGCCCCTGGTCAAAAATAAGTATGGAGACATTCTGTCCAGCAATAATTACAGGCCTATTGCTGTCGCTTCCTGCTTCTCGAAACTACTAGAGAAACTCTTGTTACTCCGATTAAATGATTTCCTATGGACATCTCCTAATCAGTTTGGTTTTAAACGGTCCCACTCAACTGACCTGTATATCTATGTACTTAAAGAAACAATATCTAAATACATTGACAGTAATTCAACTATTTATAGCTGTTTCCTAGATATAAGTAAGGCATATGATAGAGTATTTTATTTAAAAAACTAGAAGACAGGATGGTTCCTATGTACATATTAAATTTATTGAAATTTTGGTATTCTCACCAATCTTTTACCGTTAAGTGGGGCAATGCACTATCCGAATGTTTTGGCTCCTCGCTCTCCCCTATGCTGTTTAATGTGTATATTGACGGATTAATTGCTTCACTTAATGAGGCAACAGTGGGATGTTGTATAGATAATACAAGGTTAAATAACTTGGTTTATGCCGATGATATGGTGTTAATAAGTCCCTCTGTTAAAGGTCTGGATCGGTTACTAAAAGTCTACGAAGTGTATTCGCAGAAACATGATATTCTTTTTAATGTTACAAAAACTAAGGTTATGCAATGTCATCCTAAAAGCTGTAAGCAGCCAGCTGATATAAGGTTTAAAATGAATGGTGAAGTAATTGAGGAAGTACAAGAGTTTAAGTATTTGGGTCAAACTACAGTGCCCGCGAAAAGTATCCGATCACCCTTGAAATTTGTATTTTTTACATAAAAAACAATGTTTAAATGTATACTAACCTTATATTAGTATTTTGTCATCTGTCCTTTGGTTTGGATGACTTGTTCTAGACGTTTTGGCATGGATTTAATCAAGTTTTGACAAACTTCCACTGATATTTCCTTGCACCATACCTTTTTGATGGCCTCTTGTAATTTTTCGACTGAGCCAGTGTCGTGGCATTCAACCTTATTTTTTATTATTAGCCACAGATTTTCTATCGGATTGAGATCTGGACTATTACCAGGCCCAATCCAAAATATCAAATTTATTGTCAGTAATCCATTTTGTCACTATTTTGGCCCTGTGACATGGTGCACCATCATGCATGTATGTTTTTGTCCTTTGGATTGCCATTGCCATTAGAAGTTTATCCTGTAGCATTGCTAAATACCGTGCACCATCATAGTTGTGTTCTTCGGAAGAAAATATAAGTTTCCACGCCCATAGTAACCGAAACAACCCCAAACCATCACACTTGGAGGGTGTTTCATTGTCTTTAGGGTGTTTTAGGGTCCATCCTATTTGAGCCAATAGGCCGGCGAACCTTTTTTGGACAACTTCCGAATGTCAAAAATGTCGACTCATCGCTAAATAAAACCTTCTTCCAGTCATCAACAGTCCAATGAATGTATTTTTTACAAAATGCGACACATTTTTACGCATTTTTTCATTAATGAACGGTTTTTAGCAGCATGGCGAGATGGTAATCCGAGTTCTTTTGGAGCCGCTCCTGGATAGTTCGTTCAGAAACACCAGATAACAAATTATTCATATTAAATTTTATTTCTTTCGCAGTTATTGTTGGGTTTTTCAATACTAAACGTTTCATAAGTTTGTCTGTTCGCGAATTTGTTTTTCTCGGTCTGCCAGATCGTTTTTAGGGACTGGCGTGGTTAGGCCACCATTGTTCTTAGCCGTTGAAACCCATAAATTAACGGTACTTTGGGATATGTTTAATTCCTTAGCTATCTGTCTCTGTGATTTCCCACATGCATGCAAAGCAACAATAGCACCTCGACAATCACTCTTAAGTTGTTTTTTAGCACACATTATATATAAATTTTATTTACACCACTTTCTGTAAAAAAAAAAAAAATCAAGAAATTTACACAAACAGTGAAATCTGACAAATTTGAGACACAGCCACCCGCAACGAAGGCTACCAGAACACTAATTTGAGAATGCGTTGGATAGCTCTCATATCAGCGAGCAACCTCAAAGTTACCAGATGTCGCTAGAACAAATAGAAAGTGAATTACGTGTCTCTGAATATTAAGGGAAAATATTGTATTTTCTTGAGTGATCGGATACTTTTCGCGGGCACTGTATTACCAGCTCCTTGAGTGATGACTCGGATATAAGAAAATCTCGAAGCCCTTGTGTTAAAGCGAATATGACTATAAGGAATTTTCGGTTCTGTACAAATGAAGCTAAAGAAACTCTCTTTCGTACTTTCTGCAGTAATACCGGGTGTCCGAGAATTATCTGTACAAGTTTTGGCTGTTATTAAAAGTCAACCATGAAGTGTAGAAATTCCAGTGTTATCCCATTTTACAGAGAAACTCATTAAGTTTTTTCTGATAAAAGTTTTGACGAGTTTTTTCTTTTTTGTACGCGGGTGACAGACGTTGATGATTTAAAAGCAAGAATCACAGCTGCTATTGAGCGAATTGATGTGGATATGCTGCAGCGTACATGGCAACATTTGGATTATTTTATCGATTGGATGTTTTGCGAATCACTGATGGTGCACATATCGAATGTTTGTAACAACGTTACTTTAATAAAAGAAACTTTTGAAAATACAGATTCTAAATAATCTTGTTTAAGAATTTTACGTGTGTTATAAAGAATTTTAAAAGATGAAATTGTACAGATAATTTTCGGACACACTGGAATTTCTAAAAAACTTGTCAAAACTTGGTATCAGAAAAAACTTAATGAGATTCTCTGTAAAATGGGACAATACTGGAATTTCTACACTTCATGGTTGACTTTTAATAACAGCCAAAACTTGTACAGATAATTCTCGGACACCCTGTATATACGAACAGCAACTGTGGGTGAATTATAAAAAAGGTTCTGGCAGAACCCTAAATTTGCTGTATAACAGGTCTTTTAGACTCTTACCTAAATTACCCCCGAGATGCTCAGCCTCGCAAATGTTTGCCACCCTCAATGTCCCGAGCTTCCCGGAGGTAACAAGAAGTGCTCAATACAGTTTAATGCAAAGAATTACAAAATCCACGAACCCGATTATCCAAGCTATCCATGAGTCCTGCCGTTTATCCTCTAAAGTCTAAGCTATGGACTTCTTGGTACGAAAACGTCTGCCTGTAGCTCTACTTAACTTTGACATTATTGTATTATTTCTAATCAATTGTATATATTTATATCCTTAGTATGTGACCTGTCATTGTATTAATAATATTTGTCATATGGACTATAGTCTGCCAATAAACATTTTCATTTTCATATACATACATTATATATATATATATATATTATATATTATATATATATATATATATATATATTATACAATAAACGAATACCATGTGCATTCTAATCCAGGAAAGGTAGTTTTTGTACTGTGTTAAAAAGAAGGATGCATTTGCTCGTGTTATTTCATTTCCGTTTGGTTCAGCATAGTTTTAGGTATATTAATAGTATATATATTTTTTTGTATGCAGAAAGGAGGGGCCAAGGGCGAATGCCCGCTAAAAGGCCCCACCCAAATAGGAAGAAGAATGCCAAAATCAAGGTCCAAGGTTTTCGAGATGTCTGAATACTCTGCGTTTGAAAGATTGGAGGTCATAGACGGGGGGGGGGGGAGGAAAGATGGATTGAGGAAGATTGTTCCAGAGTTTATTGGTTGAGTTAAAATACCGATTAACCTTTGCGTTAAAGAGTTGGACAAAAAAGGAATGAGAGTGTGTCAAAAGTCTGGTCCTGCGTGCTCTCCTTGAAGGGGTAGGCATGCAGTTAGAGAGTTCAGAGGAGCAGTGTCCGTTATAATAGCGATAGTAAAGAGAGAGTGAGACAACATTACGGCGGAGAGAAAGAGGTTGAAGACAGTCAGTAATAGACAGGGAAGTAGAGCTGTGTGAGTTGATCCACCCTACACATATAAAGCGTACTCCATACAAGGGCGGACAAGACTCCTGTACAGAGAGAGCAACTGGGTAAAGGTGAAGAAAGTGTGCAGCTGGTACAGCACATCTAACCTCTTAGAATCTGTTTTGGAAAGAGAGTATATGTGATCTTTTCCGTTGAAGGCTTGAACACAGTCTCCCTTGTTTGGGACAGGCTGAATGAAAGCGAACTTCCAGTAGGAAGGAAAAGTACCGTAACAGATAAAAGACAAAGGCGAAAGAGTTTGCCTAGGCAGGGTGTCAGCACAGAAGCACAGTTCTTGAGAACAACAGGAAGGACACATTCGGATCGTAAGCCTTCCAAGAGTTGAGCCCAGATAGGGAAGGAAAAACATCTTTGCAGGAGATTCTAATTTCAGACATAATTAAGTCAGAAGGAGGAGGAGATGGGGGAACAGCACCGGAATCGTCCATGGTTGAGTTGGAGGCGGAAGTTTGAGCGAAAAGTTCAGATTTATCAGGAGAAGAGACGGCAACTGAGCCGTCGAGACGGAAAAGAAGAGTGAAAGAAGAAGTAAAGTGTTTGGAGAGGTCTCTTGGTTAGGTGCCAGAAAGAGCGAGAAGAATGGGAATTGAATAGGTTTTCACATTTTTGTCTGATGAAGGAACTTTTGGCGACTCGAAGAACAGATTTTGCACGATTCCGGGCAGAAATATAAACTAAGTGAGATTCAGGAGTTAGATGGCGATGGCACCTTCTGAAAGCCTTCTCTCTGTTGCGGATCGCATTAGAGCAAGCAAAGCTAAACCAAGTATTTTTTTGCATTAGTAGTAGGAATAGAATGTGGAATGTACGCCCCAACGCCCGAGAGAGTCACCTCCGTGATGCGCTCAATGCACTCGGAGGGTCCACTGCCACGGAAGCAGTAATCATTCCATGGGAAATAACAGACGTACTGCCTAAGAGCCTCCCAGTCAGCGGCATCAAAGTGCCAGAGGCGTTTCCTCTTGGGAGGATCCAAAGGCCGAATTGAAGCAATAGGAAAGGAAATAGAAATAAGATTGTGGTTGGAGGAGTCCAACGAAAAAAAAGTTTAACAGAATAAGACGAAGGATGAGATGTAAGAAATGAATCCAGAATGTTGGACCTATCTCCAAGGCGATCCAGGATACTAATAGGGTGTACAATCTGCTCTAGGTTATTCAGGAGAGGAAGTTGTAAGCTAGTTCACCAGGGATGTTAGTGAAATGGGAGGAAAACCAAAGGTGGTGGTGAACATTGAACTCTACTGAAATGGAGATTTCAGCAGAGGGAGAGTGGGATAGAATGTTTTCCATTTTGGAAATGAGATAGTCAAAGAGTTTTGGATAGTCAGTAGAATTAGGAGAAAGGTAGACAGTGTAGATTTATTTAGTTTGAGATTGGCATGTAAGCGTAGCCAGCGGGTGAAGAATTCGGAGGATTGGAGATCGGACATACGAGAGCAAGTTCTGTCATTGCGTACATATACGCAACATCCACCTTTGGAATGAAATTGAGTATATAGAAAATAGGAGGGTACAGAAAAGGGGTTGTTGTCAGTCGTCCCAGATACCTGAGTTTCACTGAGGAGGAGAAGGTGAGGTTTAGAGGAGGAGAGGTGGCGTTCACCAGATTGAAAATTTGAGGAAAGGCCACGAATGTTGCAAAAGTTTGTGAAAAGTGAATCTCGAATGAGCAGTAGCAGAACCAGCCCGCTCCCGACCGGGTCTATATTCCGGTATTGGCATCAGGGGAGCAGAAAATGGGGACATTTATTGTCCTTTTCCCAGGGTACTCCGAGGCTCTTGGGGTCGATGCCATTTTGTTTTGTGTTTTAATCTTGAAAAGACTGTGTAATATATAAGATGCATATATACCTATATTATATATATATATATATGTAGTGAGAAATTTGTGTTTGAGAGCATGCTGAACTGCTCAAAGGGTAGATGAGATATGGCAAAAGATCAGCTAAAGAGGAGAGTGGCAGGAGAAATGGGAGTTCCAATATTCCCTGTATTCTGCCTAATGTCGCCCCCGGAGTATTTCCCTGGTCGATTTATGCTACAATTTTCTACTCATATATACATACAAAATTACATTGAAACACAATTCAAGTGGGTCGAAAACAACAATATGAAGTTCAACGAAGAAAAATTCCAACTCATAAAATATGGTAACAAGAAGGAACTACAAAATAAAGGATATAAAACACTAAAAGACGAATAAATAACCCCAAACACAGAAATTAGGGATGTTGAAGTAATAATGTCGTCGGATGTAGAAATGAGGGTACACTACAATATAACAACTAGGAAAATAATGGGAACTGTCTGGAGGAGTTCTCATAACAAAAAAGCACACTTTATTCCTTAGAAAGAAGACGGGAGCGATACCCAGAAATATCATATGGAAAATACTCGAGGGTATAAATGTCAGTCTTTATAAATTACTTAAAAAATACAATAGAATGACAGAAGAAGTAGATTCTGTACTATCTCAGATGGGATTTAACGTGCTGCCCCAAAAAATGAGGAACCTCTAGCAAAACCAACCAAACGACCTTTAAACAAAATCAACAAGTTCCTGTGTAAATTCCTTGACCAGCCACAAGTCAAGGGTGGGATGAGAGTTTAAAGGATCTCTCTTGTTCAACAAATTCCCCAAATAAAGCGGAATGCTGCAGAGGTTTCGAACACGGGTCGATCCTAACAAAAGGTAGGCCTGCTCAAGATTGACCTGCCTTTAAGCATCAGACATTTATTGGAAGTTGGTAAAGAAAAATGGTTATTGAAAATTTATGACATATTAAAAACACTGGTCGACAAAATCGAATCTTTTTCTCTCATCAAAAATGTATACACACTTTTCTAGACCAGTTTTGTACGCTGATTCCAAATCTGTTTTCGGGTTTCCTCTAGCACATCTAGTTATCGAAATATGACGTGTTAATTTCAGCACAATTTATCGTAAAAGTACAACTTTATTCATAAAAAAATGTACACCAACCTAAAAACGTTGCGAGTACGATTTTCTTTTGTAAACCTTGTCCGGATCGTCGCGGTACAACATCCAGCAGTAGTCTGCCAACATACTTTCGTTCCAGAAACCTTGGTAGCGATTTTCCATTGACTGGATGTCTTGATGGAAGCGTTCCCCCTGTTCGTCACTCACCGCGCCAACGTTTTCGGGAAAGAAATCTAGATGCGAATGTAAAAAATGTATTTTCAAAGACATGCGACAGCCCATTTCTTGATATGCATCAAGCAGTTTCTGAACTCCATCTTTGTATGCGGGAGACTTGTGGTTACTCAAGAAGTTTCCACAAATCCACTTGAAAGCCTGCCATGCTTTTAGTTCTAAGGCATTGAAGCTTTCTTCAAAGCCTTCATCCTGCAGAACCTCCCTGATTTGGAGTCCCACAAAGATTTCCTCCTTCAATTTCGCGGCAGTGATGTTGCAAACTTCTCAACTAGGTATCGAAATCCTATCGAGTTCGCCTTACCCATCGCTTTCACAAAATTTTTCATTAAGTCGAGCTTAATGTGGAGAGGTGGCAGGAAAATCTTCTTTGGATCAACTAAAGGAACACACTGGACACTGCCCGTTCCTGGCTCGTATGTGCTTCTTTGATGCCAGTCACGTCTGATGTAATGATCCGCGTTAGCACGGCTGTCCCATAGGCACAGCAACAACAGTATTTCGTGAATCCTCCTTGCATGCCCATTAACATACCAATGACTTTGAGATCACCACAGATATTCCATTGATGAGTGCTGTATTGGATTGCTTCGAGTAGCATATTCATGTTATCGTCCATCTCCTTTAGATGAAAGGTGTGGGCGATTAGGATGGATGGCTTTAAGTTCCCGTTATGCAGGAGAACCGCTTTCAAGCTTCGCTGTGAGGAATTGAAGAGGCGCCACTCAGATGGTGTGTGTACCTGTGACAAGTTCTCGAAAAGTCCACTGATATCATGGCAGTAACAGAGCGGACCATCTACTGTAAAGAATGTCGTCAAATCATGGTTTCGTTTTTGATAGTGACACACTCAGACATTCTTCTCAAGTAAATGTTTCTGCTTGAGTCTCGAGGTGAAAAGTTCTGATTTCTCTTTGGAAAGGGCTAGGTCTCTAATGAGGTCATTCAACTAATTCGCTAATATAGCTTCATTCAATTTAATTATTTTAAGATAGCTTTTTGATTAACTGTGCATACTATTAATTTTATTATTCGAACATTATCGAACATATATTGTAATTAAACATCACTTATAAACCATTTCGACTCGTAAACCCGGTAAATCTGAATAAAGCCTATGATGCGCGACTTTTGAGACACCCTGTGTGTGCATATATATCCAGAAAAATTACATTAAGTATAGATAACCAAAAGTACCGAAAATGGCATTTTAAACGATATACAGGGTGTCCCATAAGTCAATGTAAAGGTCCCTTTAACCCTTAACTACTATCATTATTTCCCATGATAAAATAAACAAATGTACTCAGGGTCAGAATTGCCCCAACGATAGTAGCTGAGGGTTAATCGCTGCATTTAATCTTACATTGATTTATGCGACACCCTGTATTTACAACATATTTTTATAATTTTCCATTTTCACACATATAACTCAAAATTTATCTTAATTAAATATCCATCAATGCGAAGAAAGCGAAATCTACGAGAGATTCCTGACTTTGAATGAGAGATTTCATATCTAAGAGAGACGCTGCCTTAAAGTGGTTCCAAAATTTGCTGGCTCAAAGCTCCATTGTAAGATTTTTGCTTCTTATTGTTCAACACTCAGTTCTCTCCTCCCCATAACACCAAAGTAAGCCTATACAGTTGTTGTTGTTTGATGGGGGTTTGCTAAACCTCCTTCGTAGCATCTTAAAAGGTCATATGATGGAGGGGACCTACAGCTTCACGTGGAATCTGAACCATCTACGGATCGCTACATCACCTGGACGCAGACTACGGTCACCCATCCAACTAATCCCCAGACCCCAATGTCACTTAACTTCGCTGATTGACGGGAAGCGGTGTTACGAATTCAATGACAACGACGTAGTTCAGCATATACAGTTTCCGTATAGACGCAATAAGTGGACATAAATGGAATAATATATGGACGCAATAAATGGACATAAATGGAATAATATATGGACGCAATAAATGGACATAAATGGAATAATATATGGACGCAATAAATGGACATAAATGGAATAATATATGGACGCAATAAATGGACATAAATGGAATAATATATGGACGCAATAAATGAACATAAATGGGATAATATATGGACGCAATAAATGGACATAAATGGAATAATATATGGACGCAATAAATGGACAAATTGAATAATATATGGACGCAATAAATGGACATAAATGGAATAATATATGGACGCAATAAATGGACATAAATGGAATAATATATGGACGCAATAAATGAACATAACTGGGATAATATATGGACGCAATAAATGGACATAAATGGAATAATATATGGACGCAATACATGGAATAATATATGGACGTATTAAATGGACATAAATGGAATTATATATGGACGCAATAAATGGACATAAATGGAATAATATATGGACGCAATAAATGGACTTAAAAATAAATAACAAATGGCCGCAATAAATCGCGATTGTCTTGTTTCATTTGAAATTTTTTATATTTTCAGTAACTTTCCAATTTTCAATTAATAAATAATATAATCAGACAGGAGGGTACAACGCTCAGGCCAACTAATGCGGCCTATTGCGCTAACTCCCAGATTATTATTACCAACCCCATCGGGAATCGAACTCCCCACCTCAGTCCCTTCAATTCGCTTATAGGAGCTACAGTTGCCAACCTGAATTTTCAATTGCTTATTCTTGAATTTTTTACGAAATTTCGCGACATTTGCAAAAGCTGATCTGATCCATCAGAAAGGACGCTTCTCGCCGTGATAATATAAATTTTTGAAAGATTCTCGACACACTGCGGCAAACGTAGCGGAAAACATCCAAACATTTTCAAGAACGATAAGTCGTTAGTTTCACAACATAGATGTGATGGCAGAATCTGCAGTAAAATTGAAGCTATCGTTTAGAAATAATAATAATAATAATAATAATAATTCAGTGTTTCCCAACCGGGGGCCATATGGCTCCCTGGGGGCCATGGCACATTTGAAGGGGGCCACAGGAAAATGTTATTTTGTAAAATAGAGTTAAATCTGCATATTACCTACTGAAAATAATGCTTATGGGGGCCACGGGAAAAAATAAGGTTCCTAAGGGGGGCCATAAGCCAAAACCGGTTGGGAACCACTGGGTCACTTTAGATGACCCAATATAAAAAAACAGATGCCGACTCACCGGTTCATTTATCTTTATAGATGACTCCAGATTTTCACAGTTACCAAATAAATGTGGTATAAAGGTTCTGGCAAGCAATATACCACAAAGACAGGGTGGTCATACTGACAATGTGCGAAGGAAGGGTAAGACGCTAATCGATACAACCGAATCCTCTTTGTTTATGTCAGTAATAATTTTTGAGGACATTAAATGCTTCGTAAAGGCTAAAAACACGTGGCAGAGTGGACCTACTAAAGCTTTACGTGGGGTAAGAACCGTCTACGGGTCGCTACATCATCTGAACGCAGAGGAGGGTCCACCATCCAACTACTGAGCAGACACAACGTCGCTTAACCTGGCTGATCTAATGGGAAGCGGTGCTGCTGCATGGCCACAAAGGATATCATGTTTTACGATAGAGTAGTAGTTCTCTATTGGAAAGGAGAAAGTCTTTTTGTGGGACTTATAAACACGAATGTTCATAAATCATTCAAGCTGAAGTACAGTTGGGTACAGTTGATTCAAAAAGTCCTGTCATGAAACTCCATGTTTCTTATACCGACGTTTATCAATAAGATCGATGCGTAGAGTTTTATGATAGGACATTTTTAACCAATTGTACTTAAATGGTATTTTTATAACTCTGACGTTTAAGTAATAAAGGGTTCCGAACACTGACCGTTAGGTTCCCATTTTGGTATATATGATCAAAAAGAGAGGCAGTATGCTCCCGGTTAGTGTCTATGCGGTCCCCAGTTTGGAACTTAATCCCGAGAACCACCTTTCCTTAACCTAGTTTGACATGTAACTGGGAATCGAACGGTTTAAAAAGTTTGTCATACCGAACTTTCGTGGTTACAGTATAGCCAATCAGAGTTTCCTAAATACTGCGTGTCTCCTTATATGCTTTCGTTGTCTATGTATAGTTTCGGAAAAAAATTCGCCTAAGTTTTCGAAGACCCTGGGCCTTGATTTCGGCTCTCTCCTTCTCCTTCTATGGAGGAATGACATTTTTGTGGACCCCTTGACCCCTCCTTCTTGCATAAAAAAAAAAGTTAAAAAATTTAGAAAGCATAAAAAATTACTAATTAGTAATAATCGAATTTTCTTTGGATATTTTATTAATTTTTGTGACGCTATTAAAAGTTAAAAAATCAAAACCAGTCATTTACCAATTACTAATTTAGTATACATCTCTACAAATTTTACGTTCCTAGGCGAACTTTTTTCCACAACTGTGTGATACAAAAATATTTCCTGGTAAGAAGTTTATATTATGATAGTACAATATACTATTATCCTCTGTAACGAATACATTACATAATAGTACAACTATTTACTTACAAAACTTAAATTAAATTTTTTCCACATTAATGACATCTTGTTTTCAGCTTATTTTCTCTTCCGCCAAATTACACGCTTTAAAAGTTTTCTTTAATAATAGGCCCTTAAGTTTTTCAGGTCAATTCGGTATTAAAATTAAAGCTTTGGGTAATCCCTTCCACTCACCTTCTTACCTTTTCTGTTATCATTATTATCATTATTATCATTATTATCATTATTATTATCATTATTGTCATTATTATCATTATTATTATTATTATTACTACTACTGTTATTTACGTAATTTAAATTTATGCAAATCGGTATTAATCAATGTGTACTATTGAATTATTTCAATAATTAATCCATTAATCCTGATTTCGGTGCACAAATGTCATGATCCAATTTGTATAATGTAATTACCTATAATTATAATGTAAGTAATTTCAGTTATAATGTAAGTTATTGTAATTATAATGTAAGTAATTGTAATTATAGTGTAAGTAATTATAGTGTAAGTAATTTTAATTATAATGTAAGTAATTGTAATTATAATGTAAGTAATTTTAATTATAATGTAAGTAATTATTGGTATGAAAGGTAACTCTTATTGATTCATATTTGGCGGTTTTTAAGATGTGCTATATTCGAATTTAAACGTAATTTATATTGAAAATTTATGCAATAACAATTTTAATTTTAATTATTATTATTAATATTATTAATATTATTATTATTATTAATAATATTATTATTATTAATAATATTATTAATATTATTAATATTATTATTATTATTATTAAATAAAAAGAAACTTTATCAAACCAAATATGAGATTCGAAAAGTGTGCAATAAGTTATGCATACACGAGGGAGTTGCTCTTCACTTCTTGAATTTCAAGGACGAGGAACACCAAACTATAAGTAAAAAAAAAATTGTCTCTCGAAAGCGATTTTGTTTCGATTTACAAAAAAAATAAAGGAAGATACATTTTGATAATACGATTTTTTTAATATTTTACGCTTAATATTATCGAATTAAAGTCCATAATAATATATATTTACATTTACATAAAAAAATTAGGTATTAGAGTTTATAATATCGTGTAATAAACCCAAAATATTTCTATGCCAGGGTACCGTGCCAGAAAATGGCACAGCGATCAGATTAGCTAATGCGACCTATTGGTCTAATTCCTCTGTTGTTATTATTAATATTGCAAGCATCATCGGGCTTCGAATCCTCGACCTCAGTGCGTTTCCTTCGCTTATGGGGAAATAGTGTTACCTACTGACCTGCTGGCGCTGGACCCCAGGGTCATAAAAATGGGACGTTTAAGCCTTTCCAGCGAGCAAAATTTAAATAAAATAGCTTCAGAGAACAATTTTCCCCTCAAGTTGTAAAATATTAACTTTTATTTATTATTTAATTAAGAATTTAAAACCATAAAGATTGCCTTGTGGCTTCGCTGACTATGACATGTTAATTAAATGTAATAACGTTCGCTTTTGGCCCATGAAACAAGATTGAATTCAAGGGAGCATTCAGGTAATGGAAGACGCGTACCTTAAAGGAGTTTTCAATTGGGGGGGAGAACGTGATGATAACAACTTCTGAAGTGGTTTAACTTCTTTGGTAACGACACGGAAAATACGTGACGGAGGGGACCTAGAACTTTATGTAAAATAAGAACCATCTACGGGTCTCTACATTATCTGAACGTAGAGGACAGTCACTGATCCAGATACTGAACAGGCCGAATGTCGATTAATGTCGCTAATATAACGAGAAGCGATATTGCGACGTTGTCATAACATATTAATCCACGCATGATAAAAGGTTAAGGGGGACCTTCGCTTCAAGCATAACTTATATAACAGTGCGTAACTCCGTTATGGTACGCTTAAAATACTAAATACCTAGAAATATCTAGAAATATGCTTTAACCTAACTTCGATAGACTTGAATCATGGAAAAGCAACTACCGACCTATGTTTTTTACCAGATATTTCGTACATAAAATGAAGTATTGTAAAAGACGTGAAAGAGTACCTCACTACTACATTCGTATCATTTTCCCTGACGAGTCATAAAACTTATTTCAAATTTCCTACACGCATATGACGTCATAAAATAAGCCAAATTAACAGTGAAAATTCCTTCCTGGAGTCGATGACAGCAATGGTGAACGCATAATAATTATTTACATTCAGAAATTATTTTTGGAAGGAAGGTCTACAGACAAATTACTCTCTCTCTCTCTCTCTCTCTCTCTCTCTCTCAAATAGAAGCCCAATTCATATCATACGAATTACAAAATTAAATACGAATTTCTGGCTTTAATACAGTTATTAAAGCACATAAAAAAACAATGTTTCGTTGATCCATTCGATATATTTTACTCGTAAAGTGATCCATCCGGAAGAGAAATTAGCCTTTTGCCCATAAAACATGGGACCATGTGCAAGGATCATTTTACGAGTTATTCGACTTGGGAGCGGAGATACATCAATGACTTTCCACTGACTACTTCTACAAAGGTTTATATTAATATCCGGTTTTGAGAGGCGAAAACGCCAAATTCTATGAATACCGAATCTCTCTCTCTCTCTCTCTCTCTCTCTCTCTCTCTCTCTCTCTCTCTCTCTCTCTCTCTCTCTCTCTCTCTCTCTCTCTCTCTCTCATACTCTGTGTATTTTCCTTGCATACTTTTACGCTTAAAGCAAATTTTTTACATTAACTGAAATATAAATGAAACAAAACCCACACACCCACACCCACACACACATATATATATATATATGTAATATAATAATATACTTTTATATTAAAATGAATGTTAATAATGCAGTAGAAGTGGCTTTTCAACTGTAACATAAAATCTCAAAAACATATAAAACAAAAAAAAAAGCCATTTTACTGACGTTATTAAACGATGAATGAACGGAGGTGAGGTACTCATTTTCATCATATACTTCCTATTTACATCCTTCAGTATTTAACGAAGGAAAACTGAAATTTAATACTGAAATATTTATGTATGCTATAAAATTCAGAATACTGCTACTATTAATGTTATTATGTATATATATATATATATATATATATATATATCTTTAGAAGTTTTTGTACGACGGTTCAGGATCGACCTGTGGTCGTTCGTTCTGTAGCATCCCATCTCATGCGGGATTTTGTGGAGGAGGGAATTGGTTTCCGCTCTCCTCCTGCCCTCGATGCCAGCCACGTATGGCTGGTCAGAGACTTTTTTCTGTCCAGCTGGTTCTTGAGATTATTCAGGTTGGTATACCGGAGTTTTCTCAGTATATGGAAAAAAGCATGAACACTGGCAGGTTCCGAGTTTGAATCTTGGTAAGGAATATTTTGACAGCTACAGTACGACATGCTTCGAGCCGACGGAACAGTAAGCCGAAAAGGAGGCTGCTATTTGTACACACGGAAAACATATGGCAAAAATGACTATCAGTACTTCAAACAGCTACGTAGAATGTGTAGCACCAAAAGTTGAAAAATTAAACATGGTATTAACTGTAATATACTGTATAGACCTCCATACACTCCAACTACAAAATTCTCAGATACCATTACAGAAGTCAGGAACCTGGTAAAAAATCTAAACTCTCCAACCCTATTGTTATTCTGCGGTGATTTCAATTTACCATTTATGAAATATATAAAAGGATACGAAGAAATATATATATATATATATATATATATATATATATATATATAATATATATATATATATATATGTTAACCCCTCCGTCTATGGCCCTGAGTCGGTTCGGAATCGACGGGGGGGTTCTGGTTAGGAGGCAGCAACGGATATTTCTTCTATAACATTCTAATTCTTTTCGGTCGCCTCTGGTTAAACTCTTGGCTACAGACTCGCCAGACTGTTATGCCAATATCTTCTATGGTGCTTGGGTTGTCTCTTTCTCTCGCTTTATGGGTCGACGATTACTAATTCTTCTCTTGCTATAATACTCTGATACTTTCTCTTGGTACTAAAATTATCGACTTTTCTTTTATAACTTATCGACTTTACTGGCTAAGTTCTTCTGAACAGAACAAGGCTCGAAGGAAAAGATAAAAACTTTTTCTACTGTGGTTTACTTCTCAAAATGTACAAGGTAGTGCTCTGAATTTACAGGGGTAGAGGTTCGACCTCTTTCGACCATGGCTCAGGCCGGAATCTAAAAAGTTAAGGAGGCAAGGGGCCTCTGCCCCCTCCTCGCAGCGAGGCTGCTAACAAGGGAGGCTCGTAATGAAGTGCCGTAATGAAGGGCCGTAATGAAGTGACTTAATTTTTACAAATACATGTATAATATAAACCTAAATGTTGGGGGAAGACAGTTGAAGGTTAAGTTCCCCCCTTTTAAACACATGATCAGATGTTTGAAAAATTCCAAATAAAAATAATAAAAAAATAAAAATAACAAAAAACTAATTTGTATTTTTCGCCGAGTCTACATTTATGCAGACGATATCATTTCGTAATAGTACATAGGTACAATTTAAGTACACCACTGATCACATTTTCGTTTTGGTCTATTACAATTATGATTACAATTACCAATTAATTCATATTCACTTATTGTTTAATTACACTTCCATTTAAAGTACATTCTTACATTACCGTATATATTAAATCATTACATTAATTACAGTTTCAATGAAGTACATTACAAGTTATTATTAATTACAGTTTCATTAAAGTACATTACGTTATATTAAATTAAAGTATTACAGTTAATTACAATTAAACAGTTACTATAAATTTGTTTTGTTTTTTACAGTGTTTCATATTAATAGACAATTAAGATGTTAGAAATATAATACAAAGTACATGGGCACATACGGTATGGATTTATATACAACATATGTTATAATATGTTATAAATTTGAAATCAGAGGGACAGGAGGTTTCACGTTTTCAGATGTTTGATTTATGCTGATTTGCGAATTGCGTACACTTGCATAAGCGTTTATGAATATCTTGCGAGGGTGAACGCACTTGAAAAAAAATAATAAAAAAAAACAATACGAGAACGTATTTGAGCGTTTTCGAAACGAATGCAAAAGTTTTGCGTTTCATAGATTGACACGAGTAAAAATGAATATTTAATAAAATTTATATAGGATAATGATCAAGGGAAATTAATGACGGGAAAATGTGACGTATGGATGAATATGGTTGAATAATAATGTTTATACTACATAACACTACAACATTATTATTAAAGAATTTACCATACATTGCATACGGAAGATGTCCATATACTAAGCACGTGATTTAGTGTACAAGTATGGGAAACGTAAAGAGAAAAGTTATTTTATGACGTCATAGTGTATAAGTCATTATTAGAAAGATTTACATGAACGAATTAGAGACAGAGTGGGTATCAATGACTAAGAAGTACAACTGCGGGTTCCAATCCTGTTACATGCAATGTATGCATAATCTAGGGTCGAGGGCAGTGGCGGATCTACTATGAACTAATGAGCTTAAGCTTCAGGGCCCCTAATCCAGGAGGGGCCCTGAAGCACTTTTTTTTTAATGAGTGAATTTTCAACAAAATCGATGGTTTTTTTTTAAGTGTTTGTTATTAAAATAAGGCTATTTTAGTGATAGAATCAGAAGCCAATGGGTTGAAGTACTTAATAGTGACCTTAGAATATGCTCTAATACCCATTTCATATGCCTCAAAATGCCCTGTAATTGGTCAAATTTGTATGGGCTCGCTGAGCTCGCCAGAATCCATTCATAGTCTACATTTGCAGCTGGATCCTCGAATCCTTCGTTGGTGCACGGCTTAATAGTTCTATAGTTCAGCCCTTGCTAAGCCAACTGGCGAGGGTGATATGGAAGACAATCATAATTAATTATAATAAATTCTATAACAATGAAAAATGGAAAAGAGATACGACTAAACCACAGAAATGTAGATCATAGGGTTGACACAAACAAAAATAGGAAGCTACAAATAAATTTTTTATCCAAAACTCGCTTAGGCAATTTTGGTTTCTATGTAAAAATGAATATGGATTATTCATTGTTCATTTTTACATATATATATATATATATATATATATATATATATCTATATATATATATATAAACCAAGACAAGAGATGCCCACGGGAAGACTATAGAATTGTGGAAAAACATGTTTCAATAAAAACAAAGAGTAAAAAGAGACGCAGGTTTGAGAGACATAAATATCAATGTTCGCAAGAGAAAGAGAGTGACTGACCAATTACGAAACTGCAAAGACAATAATATCTCATGTGTGTGGTGTCTCAACCAACACAGCTCTACTTGACTGGGTGGAAAGGCTTTTTGTCTCATCAATTCCCACCTCTTGCTGACTGTCCTTCAATCTCTCTCGCTCTCTTCTCTGCAATGTTGCCTCACTGTCTCTTTACGAGCGCTATTATAACGGTCCTGCTCCTCGTACTCTCTGACTGGATGCCTCATCCTTTAAGGAGAGCACGCAAGTCCCATGCTTTTGACACATTCTCCTCCTTTTCTGTCCAACTCTCTAACGCAAAGGTTAATCAGTATTTTCAATCTTTCATCTACTCACCGGTGAACTCTGGGACATCTTCCCAACCCATCTTTTCCCCCTCTTATGACCTCCAATCTTTCAAATGCCGAGGCATCTCGAAAACCTTGGGAGGGCATTTTGTGAGGGTAATCGCCCTTGGCCCCTCCTTCCTGCATAAAAAATTCAGAAAAATAATAAATGACAAACTGGAGAGCATAGATGGTGTCAAACAGGGTCTAATTAAGAACCATACAGAAAAAAATTAAGAACACGCTATAGCAGCGATAAAGGTTTACTCAAAATACTTTCATTAATTTTGCAAAATGGAAGACGAACATCACACGACTGTCGAACCTCTGAAGAGTGAAAACATTGTATTAACAGATGATCTAAAAGAGTGCCTGAAATATTGAGAGCTCAGTATGAATCAACTTTCAGTATCCTCAAAACTGATAAATTAATATGCGATAGAAATGGGTTCTTATGAAAAAGAACTATAAAGGGGAAAGTAGAACGGACTTTAATTTCACATCAGATGATATCATCCGCTGAACTTATTTAAAACGCTAAACTTATTAAAAACTGCAAGATGAAATCGTTAATTAATTAAGCCACTGTATTGGATATGGAGACGACTACTAGACACAGAAGAAATATCGAGGATCCTGAAGAGAGCAAACATAGTTCCATTAAGGAAAAGGATCGAAATGAGGCAAAAATCTATAGGCCAACATTATAACATCATTATTTTATAATCATGCAAATTGATACAGATGATTACGTTATCAATGATGATACAAAATTAGTAGAAAAATAAGAAACCCAGATGAAATACGAGTAGAACCTCTCAAACCAGACACGAACAGAATCTACAATTGATCAGAAAGGCAGCAATATGAAATTTGACACTGTTAAGTACGGAAGAAGGGAGAAACTATGACGATACTATGTCCAAATGGACAAGAAATTCAGAGAAACTCTAAATCAAAGGACTTACGTAGGAGTATAACGACTGACGAACGCCAAAATTTGAAGCATAAAATAAGATAGCAGTAAACAGAACAAAAAGAATAACTGAACAGATACTGAGAACTTGAAAGAAGGGATAGGAATATAATGACGCCTCTGTTTAAACTACTGATCATACCCAAGTTGGAGTATTGCTCGATCTTGACATCTCCCTATAAAAATGAAGACATGAGTCAATAGAAGGGATTCAGAGAAGCTTCAACAGCCAAGATCAAAAGATGCAAAGAACTAAATTACTGGGAAAAGGTTACGCGAGTTTAAAATGATACTCGCTGAAAGAAGAAGAAGATGTACACCATTCTTACACATGGAAAATTATAGAGAAACTAGTCCCTTATCTTACTTTGAGTCCTATGACCCTTAGAGAACAATAGAAAGTAGAAAAGGAAGAATGTGTCG